>KN834769.1:357289-640843 GCA_000827265.1 Collybiopsis luxurians FD-317 M1
GGGAGGTCAAGCCGTCTCGGCATCTCGATATCTTTGATGTCATTACATGCCGAAGTCTCGACGTCGCCGATAAATAAATCTCAGCGAGATTATTTAATAAATTCTGCATATTTTTGCGCCGGAGTTTGATTGACAAAATTTTAAAAATACACAGGCAGGCCAGTGAGCCAACATTTTAAATGATACCTTACCCATTGCAAAGCAAATATTCTAAAAAATCCCAGTGAAAATAGGCTACATAATGTTCATACAGTAGCCCAATAAATAATTGAATATTAGTTTTACAATTCTGGGTGGGGCAATTCTGACTTGCCAGTGGCATTATTTCAAGCCTAATGGCACCAAACTTTGGTCAAGGCTATAATAAATTACACTTGCATTACCCCATATTTGTCTAATTAAAAATATTGTAAATCTATATTAAATTATTGCGGGGCAGTGATTGAGAGCTTTTTTTTTCTCAGCCTCTGGATTACCTTAACATGCTCCCCCACCCGTAATCATGAATTCCCCGCAGTGTTACTTAGGACAATAGGTAATTGAGAACCTTTGTATTGTTGTGAGGTCTGTGTGTACTTACCTAGGACAATAGTATCTTGACATTAGTAACAGGCGGCAAGCACTTTGCGGGCTGGTCACCAGCCTAGTGGCTGTCGTCAATATGGTGGCATTCACTCTTACAGTAACCAGCGATACTTACGACCTGATACTACGAACTTTGCTACGTCATGGTACTTGTAGCAAAACACTGAAATTGGTATCGCGCAGAAATACACAACCTGTACTTTCAGTTGCATCCTCAGTACTACAGTAGTGTGTTCAGTTTTTGGGCTAACCTTATCACTTCCATGTAAAGGTAAATCTCCTTGAGTTTCCATAGTCTAGCCCTCCTTGCTTTCAGCCCTGATTGCCAGTCTCCTTGCAAATCCGAGCCCACATTCAATGTTAATGTTAAATGGTGACCGAGATGTCCCATTGGCATAGATGCCGTGTCCACCTATTTTGGTATAGTAACCATCCTGGGATGAAGCAAGCCCCTAATGTATCTTGCTTCATACCAGGTGTGTATAGTAATCCTACTTTATGTGTTGTATCCCCTAACATATCTTCAAATCATTGCAAAAGCGGTCTTGCAAAACTCTATCTCATTGAGGATTGTACGGCAGCTTAGAAGGCCTTGCGGAACAAGTACAAACCCAATAATACTCTTTCCGCACTTACCATTATGTAACAAATAATTGGGAACTATGTCAACCTGGTGACAGTCCTGTTGCATGGCTCAAAGTCATGATCTAATTCTATAGTCATCTTCAATACATACACTGCGGTAAACTGGGAGTTTTTCAGTCAAAAACTACTGTAATTAAATACAGGTAATAGTAATATTTTTTGCCTGAAAAAGGATCCAGAAATAGTTAGGTTTCACTCACAAAAAAAACCCTTATGGGAGAATAATATATAGTTGGGCATTTAAGTCATAATTTAAAAACATGCACTTTTTCCATCAGAGACTGTATCTTTTTTCTCGATACAATTGCCACATGGGCCAAAGTTGTCAGTCTTCCCTCCCTTCCTTTTCATCATTTTTGCTAGTCCTGGTACGACTGTGCTTTTCATAGACCTGTGGAACCGCTCCATATCAGGAGTCAAAACATTTAGCACTGGTACTCGATGCATTGGCCCAACAATACTCCCAGTTTGACCAAGGATTCCAACTGGAAATAGCACCGGCTCAGGGTGACAGGAACACTCTGATGATGAAGATTTTAATGCTCAAATATGGTCTTTGCCTATTCCGATGCGATGCACAGATTGTTGGAGATAGAGATACAGCCTCAATTGTTCCGCGAAGATTATCCTATCGTACCAGTGCTCTTTCGGCCGTTTCTTACTTACCATTTCACTGATTGTCTTATTGTATTGCCAATTTCTTATCTGTATGTAGAGTATATAGCATACAGAAATTTATTCGATAACTTTGCGCGTTTGCCAAGGGTTTCGCTATAAAATTGGATTCCGACCGAACTCTAAAGTTTAATCCAACACAGATTGTATCTGCCCTCCTGGATAATGAGTTAAGCTCAGTTCAAGTTGAAAACATATTACATTCTCCCTGGCTCTGTCCACCTATCCTGCCCTTGAATCAGATCAATTCTGGTCCTGAAGTATTCAGGTCAGGGCTTCATTCCAACACTGTCACCATTGAATTTGTGGAATGTAACAAGCACATTGTGCTGCAATGTCTGCAAATTCTTTGACAACCATACCACAGTTCCAAGCAAGTTTGGACCTATGCCATGTTTGAATGGATCAACCACTTGGTGAAATATCCACATTCATCTTCAGACCAGACTGAGATTCTTCAAGCTTTGATGCAAAATCTTTTCATTATACAAACCAGTGAGGATGCAAGAAAAGCAATTGCATGGGCCGAGGTATGAGGCTTTAACCAATTTTCTTTGTAAAATTCTTCCCTGCTTTTCTAGGACTCTGGATATACTGGGCAGATCAAGGGTCTTTGTGAGCGATTCCAAGAGCTTGAGTACTTGTGGGGGCCATCGTGCTTCGCACGTGACATGTACGAGTCCGAATACCTTTCCAGAAAATAAGTAGCTGAATGGTCAATTCCAAACTGTCATTGCTCAACCACTGCCTAGTGCCGACAAAAATTCATTGTTACGAGTCCGGAATGAAATGAAGGAATCGTCCTTATGCGCGGTTTGTCCTTTTTCCCACGGTCCTATCTATACCCTGGTTTTATCCCCATATTTGGATGTGTCACTTTTTGTGACTGATGTTATGCATGTGACCTTCTCATCTCTCGACCTTCCCTACCCTTTGTCAGGGTCCGCCTTTTGCAAATGTACTTTCCCCGTTTTGTTTGTCCTGCGTTGCTTGCTGTATAGCTAGTCGGTACTTAGCCCGCTGGCTTTCCTTCCTCAAATATCCTGTGCTCCCGCTCTTTGTAGGTCGCTATACAGTCTTGCAGGCTTCTCTAGCTTCCGTATCTGTGGTTTTTCTCTTTTGATTTCCATTTCTTTTTTTTGTTTTTTGTTTTTTTTTGTTTTTTTTTTTTAATTTCTATTTTCTGTTTCTGTCTCCACTTGCTGTATGCGGGCGCGCTTTTGCTTGCGAGTTGCATCTACATCTCTTGCCTCCCCCTCCCAACTCCTGCTGCCGATTTCATTTAGTCGCTACCCAATGCATTCTTGATGTGTAATTCCCAGTCCTATGTCCCTATTTCAAAATTGGAGAGGGTCCTGTCTGTCTTTTCTCTCTCTCTTTTTCCATTTTTTTTGCTCCTCTCTTATTTACATTACTTGTTTAGGTCAACAATCTTTTCAACTATTATTTCAATGTCCACTGAGCACCCACCCGAAAGAAATCCAATCCACATATAAAGCTGAATTCCGTATCAAGATCCCCTTGGTTACTGTACTTCTCAGGCAAAGCCACAACACCCACATTTGTACATGAAGCTCAGAGGTTAATTATGAATAAATTTTCTTGGTCCAGTGTGTACATCTCAATCTGTTGTTGTGGGTGAGGAGAATTCCTCTGAGGTCTAAGGCTGTGTCAGCACAAGTTACCTTGCTACTCTCATTTGTGTATATAGGGACCCTTGCCCAGATATCAAAGGCATGGCTCATATCTTGCAGTATTCCCCTCCTGGTCTTTCTGCTGAACAAATGGCTGTTCTGCTCAGTGCTACAACTGCTGTGCCACCTCCGCCTCCTAAGCATCCTGCATCTGTCCCCAGTAAACCTCAGCATAGGCAACTGAATCAATGTTCGCTATGCCACATCTCCCATTCAGTGTCCAAACCACTCAGAAAATGCTCGGCATGCCCGATAGACAAGTATTGTGTATGTTGGAATCCTCCTTACTGGATCCTTTGTCTTACATTTGTTTGTATACAGAGTTGCAAATGTCAAAGGAAATATTGGCTATTCCACAAGGAAAAATGTGAGCGTAACATGTCCAATCGAGCTTTGTGGGTGCCGGGCCAGCACATCGCTGTCGAAGCTCTGCGAAAATTTGTAGCAAAACATTGACTGACTATTGCTTGAGGTGTTTTTGAGGCCTTCAAACTCTGCACCCATCCCCATGTTGTGGATAATGGGTTATGAGAGTGAATAATGGACTTGTTAGTGTTGGCTCTTCTCGGAGCCTTATATACCTAAGTACATAGTATCTAGAATGTTCTAGTAAGTACTGTAAGTATCTACTGTAAGTATCTGACTAATGTCTGTAGATGAGTAAGAAAGACTATAGAATGATATGGAAACTCAGAGAATATTCTATAATGTTCTACAAGCTTCTTAGCTTGCACTTGCATTCAAGCTGAAATCTACAACACCCCAGCAGGCTTTTCATGAGGTGTTGGTTGTCTATGTCTCGGATCGCTGTCACCTTTTTCCTGGAAGCCATGTTCATCGAGAGACAGCGTTCTATGTGACTGACATTAAGATTGCAGAGGTGGGACCGGTTGCAGATATTTTGCAGGACAAGGTTGTTCATGTGAACAGGAATGCTCGCTCCATCAGTTTGAAGGGTTCTGTATTTGTTCTTATCATGTGCGGAGACTTGGCTATTAGTGTACATTCGGCTGTGGACTTTGACACTGCCATTTGGGAAATCGCAGGAGTTAACAACAAGTGGAAGAAGAAAATGATGATGTTCATGAACAAAGGCATTGCTGTATAGCGCTGGTATTGAATATATGCTGTGTATATAGTGTGTATACCTCGTCTATACATTTGTCTCATAGAAGTGTCCGGACTCGTACATGCCGCGCGCGAAGCGCGATGGCCCACAACCCACAAGTGATATTTCTGTACTTCTTGTAATTCCTCCAAAACTCTAGGCTGAGTCGGAGGTGAGAGGACAACTCGGATTGTAGGCAGGGGGTCAGATAGAGATCACATACACACACATCATTCATGATCGTCAATGTGTATTGTGGTCTGCTTACAGGAGACTAGATAGAGATTAAATTTGGCGCCTAAGCAGGTGCCCCGCAACCTTGACATTAACCTTGACCTTGTAAATAGTATGCACTATGGCTTCACCGGAAATGGACAAATGAATCAATGGAACTGTAATGGAGGATGAATATACATGACTGACCTAATGGCGACCACAAATTTTTAAAGAACTTACCAACTATTGCTTTCTCAATTCCCACTACTCAACTGTTGGACTCAAGTTTGAGATACTAGTTCGCACCGTAGATTGCCAAATTGATGCAAAAGTACAATATCCCAAAACAACGGAGAAGAAAATTGAGGTGCAGATTCCAGAAGCAAGTAGAGAGTCATAAGTCAATGAGTTGGTGCGTCCATCCAACGAGACTTGGCAGTATGTGAAGGATTGGCCGAGCTGGCACAGGGTCGAGGATGAGGCTTTCTCTACTCTGACAGACAACTGGATCTCTTCAGTTTTCTTGACGGTGCTGCTCTACTGAGACTATGCAGAACGTCGCATACCATGTGTTTGAATACACAAAATCGGAAGAGAAAATTCCTCATACTTTAGAATTCTCTCTTTCAAGCCATCTCTACGAACTCATCAACCTCGTATCTCCGAATACTTTTCTAAATACGACTGAAGTCTGAGAGTATGGTTGTGACCTATTGCTGGCCAAAATCTCGGGGTCGTTCTAGTACAGTCTGTACGATGTTACCCTCCAAGTAGTTGCGCGAATACAATTACACCTTGCGTGAAGGATTTGTATAACGTATGTGTCAACGTTCAATACAAGGTGTTTCATCTGACTTTTCCTTGCCAGACCGTCAACTACACTCCGTCTTAGATTGGCGTTAATAAGATTGGGATAGCAGTGTTGCAGGATACCTAGAACAAATCGCTTCCTTGTTCGACCTGACTACGTGTATGCACAAGTTCCCTGCCGCAGGCCACCAATGCAACTTTCACCATAGAATTAGTCAACGGAGGGCAGAATACTCACTTCTCAGAATGGCCCTAGTGTAGAAGCTAACTTAGATGTTCAGTTTGCGACTGGTTGTGCCTCTCTCGATGTAGCCGCTCAAGCTCAAGGCCGATGCTTCCAAATCTTTGTCAATGGAGCAGTGAATCCGTCAACGGTACTTGGTGTTGCTCGCCAACCTTTGTAGGTGTTGTTGCTCTTCTTAACGACTTCAAATTGGCAAAGGATGGGGCTACGCCTGGGTTCCCTTACTCACCGTTGTGGGCCAACCCCAGAGCGTTTAGTGACAGGATCTGGAACACTCAATTTCGTGAATTTTCACTGGGCTGTCATTCGAGAAGAAAATGTAGAATGAATTGGCAAGAACGGATCGACAACCATACGCAGTAGTTGACGATCAATATCGATATACGCATGTCCACTTTCCATATTAATTCTTCTCTAGCTTGTGCCTCTCTTCTACTTCTCCCAATTCTGCGTTTAGACTCCCACTGAACGTTATTTGGTGTTGGATCCCCCTCTCGATGTTCGAGTCTGAATGGATAGATATTTGGGATTGGGAAGGATGCAGTGCGGACATGGCAGAGGACAGGTTGAAAGAGAGGCCATTGACCTCAACTGGGTCCCATTAGTCCGGGGCAAGAATGACGAATAGTATGTTCTCGTTATAAACAGTATTCGCGAACATACGTGGAGGCGCAGAGAAGTTCCCACAAATTGAGTAGCAGTTGCCCTCTCCACCCTTTCACCATCTGGGATATCCTCTATTCGATATGAGTAATAAAACGAATCGACGAAGTCAGCCACAGCCTTCTTGTACCTCCTCCATGAATCGTTACCCTTTTGATCCATGATACGAATTCGTACGGATGTACGTCGCCATGACACCGTGTACGGCGGACAAATAAGGTTGTATATCGGTTTCGGTGATGAACGGAGGAACGCAAAACATCGTTTCATAGGAGTTATAGTTCGGGATTGTTTCGAACGAGACAGGAGACAATATTGGGGAGGTAGACGGATTGACAGACGGGCTCGAGTTCTTGGCGGGTTTTGAACGGAATTAGCGGGAGAAGGTTCGCGGGAGACGCCTGAGATGGGCCATTGGACAGTGAGGAAGCCTCGGATGCGGTAACGTCTGGGGTTGCGATATTCCTGGGTGAAATGGATTCGGTTACCGTAATGAAGTTTTCTTTTGAGTTACCGTCCAGGGCCCGTAGTTCTTTTTCGTGTCATTCGCGGACGGCAAGTGGAAAATGCTGTACATGTTATGAGGACTTCATGAGAGATGAGTAGCGCATGAACAAATGGCGGTTGTGACTGGGGTTAATAATCGCCGTTCAACGTGCCTGGCCATGGAGGCTCAGACTAGAGTAAGAGAAAAACGATACCGCCCGAATTCATCGGCAACCTGTTCACCATCTTCGTCTTCATCGTCGACCTTTACAACGGGAGGGGGAGCAACCTGAGGCTGAGGCTGAGGCGGATGCGCTAGAAGCCCACTAACTTCACCATCGCTATGCTATCTTCATCTTCATTGTCATCTACTTCTACCTCTGTTGTAGTCTTGAACCCTTACATCAGGGAATTGAGTCCTGAACCTGAGCATCCAGGAGTGCCGGGCAAAGTAGCTGGAAGGGGAGGGCGGCGAAAAGGTAAGCCAGATCTGGATATGCTAGTGCTGAAGAAAGAGGTAGCTGAGGAACTGTTGTGCAAAGTAAAAGAGGCAGGGACTGTTAGCAGGGAAGCCGAGGTCTGGCTCCCGAAACTAATGGTGATGGATGTCGTTGAAGAAGGGGCAGCAGAGGCTGATTACGCTTCCGTTTAGGGAAGAGGAAACACAAAACGATATGCTGCCGTTCTGGCGTCAGGCCGGAAGAATGAAGCTGGCGGTAGGGGCGTGCGAGAGGATCAGGCACTGCAATTGGGAGTAACATCGAACGGGTCCGGATCAGGCCTCTGATCTTGATTATCGGCCTTTACTTCCATTCCGTCTCGGTGCGGCCAATCCTCCTCTTCATGACCTCCACTGATAGATTTCGACGCCACATCTCACCGACCTCGACCATCCTTCTCTTTGCCTTTGTCCGACCTGCCCTCGCTCTCATATCCGGGAATTAACATCCGTACGCTAACCCGCTGGACGAGGCACTGTGACGGCTTGAGGTGTTGGCTGCTGGAGAGCCTGCGGAACTTGCAAGAAATCCTACCGCTGCTACTGCACGGCAGCGTTGTCGTCTTCATCGAAGAACCCAGGGCTAGTGTTTTAGGCAGTGCATTCGTGAAGAAGAAATATTGCCACACTATGAGGGTAGGAATGATTTGTCCCGTAAAAACATGGGCAGATAGGGGAATCCAGACTGGATGCCTTACAATTCGATCCAGGAGAGCGTAGACGGCAGTACTCGAAGGGGAAGATAAGAATGAGTAAACTCGATGACTTGTAGAATCCGAGTTCGGATGCTTTGGACACATTTAAGGATGACCCGGCTGCCGGTTACTGATTTTTGACCTACAGTCAGTACTGAGTACGGTCAAGGAAGTAAGTAGATTGTTTATATGACTCACATTGAACTTGCCGTTTAGAAATATGTTATCCAGGACTATAGCCATACTATTGATACCACGAACATGAGCAAAGCGTAAGAGCGTTGCTGTATGAACCGCTGGAGCGCAAGCGAAACTGCGTCTATCGGTAGTAAACGGTACAAGAAGAATTCAACAATCTAACGTTGCTCGCACAGCTTACTAGTCGGTCCGGGACCACCGGTCTTGACCCTAGTAATTCAACACATTATATTTTAGCTCTGGCGTTTCTTTCTCACTCAATAACCTTCCTTTCTAGCTTTCTGCCCTGATAAATGTCCTCCATCTTGTCTAACGCGCAAGGAGTTACCATCAACGACGGGTCGTTCAACAGTGTTGCCAGGGACCAGTATATCTTTAATCTTAGACCTGAGGAACTTGAAATTCTGCCTCCCCGTGCGTATCCCATTCTGTATCTTGCCGAACACCTGAATTGAGTGTTATTTTATGCAAATTCTATGTAGCTGGCAAAGGCCTTGAAATACTCCATGAGAATGCTGTGGTCAGCGCTGCTTATGACGCCGAGCAGCGTTTCCCTCCTCCAAATTGTCATCCTGGAACCCGTATCGAGACACTCGAGACTCTGCGGAACTGGGTCAACAACAGTACAAAGGCAAATCCCATAATATACTGGCTCTATGGTGCCGCAGGTGTTGGAAAATCTGCTATAGCTCAGACCATCTGTGAAGAATTCGCCGACACTCAGCTCGCTGCTAGTTTCTTCTTTTCACGGGCAGACACTACCCGGAACCACCTGCAGCATTTCTTCACTACCATCGCTCTTCGGCTAGTGACATCTCATACTCTTGGACCCATTCTCTCAGAGTATATTGATCTCATTATTCGTCGCAACCGCAGCATTGTCCATGCCAATCTCGAGCGACAGTTCCAGGAACTCATAGCCAAGCCTTGCTATCGACTAACCGTGGAACAATGGAAGGAACTTCCTCAGTTGATTGTAATTGATGGGCTGGATGAATGTGTTGACATTTCATCGCAGGAGCGTCTTCTTTCTATCATTTGTGAGGCCAAATTGGGCTCAATGGTGCCATTCAAATTTCTTATTTGCAGCAGGCCTGAGCCTCGCATCTGCAATGCATTTAATCACCAGGATTTTCATACACTGGTGACTCGCAGTGATCTCGGCGAAGCATTCCAGTCTAGCAATGACATAGCCAAGTACCTCTGCAAGGAATTTGACAGAATTCAACAAGATCATGGGCCTACTATGGCACATGTACCCAAAGACTGGCTGGGTAAAGAAATTGTACAGCTCCTAGTTCAGAGGGCATGTGGCCAGTTTATTTATGCAACCACTGTCCTCAAGTATGTCGGCAATTATCATAGTTTGCCCACTGAGCAGCTAGATATAATTCTCAATATCACTGTTCCTGAAGATTATGACTCACCTTATCCTGACCTGGATCTGCTATACCTGCAGATTCTTTTTGCATGCAAGCAAAAGGAACTTCTCCTTGAAGTTCTGGCACATCTTTTGAAACCTGGTCCAGACATATTTTCAGACAAGCAGTTTGAAAAAACTTCCTCACATTACATTGAAGGACTCTTTTTCCTCTCAAAGGGAAAAGTTCAGACACTTTTTTTTGGACTACACTCAGTTTTAAATATTCCAAATAATGAATGTGACAATATCACAGTCCGCCATGCATCTTTTGTTGACTTCTTGTCTGACAAGAAGCGCTCTGGAAGCTACTATGTGCACACATCACAGGAGGCACGACATGAGCAGATTGCATTCTATTTACTCAAGCGTATCTCATTTTCAATCAAAATCAAGGATTACTGCAATCCGGAGTTGTGAGTGTCACATCTTTCTCTTCTGCATTTGATTAAACCAATATTACCTGTGCCAGCATTAACTCAGGTTTTGATATCTATGCACGGAATCATTGGTATTTCCATTGCCGACAGGCTCACAAATCTCTTAGCAGCAGACTTCTCAGTGCCTTGAAAGACATTGACATTACTGGCTATCTGAATGCTGTGGCGCATTGGAACACTAATTTAATGACCTGCATTCCTGCTATCAGAGAATGCCTCCATGCTTTCAGAAGTATTGTCAAGTGGGCTAAAGATGTCAGTCTTTCCTCTCTCCCTTTTCCATCATCTGTGCTGGTCCTAATGCAACTGTGCTTGTTTGTAGAATGGTGGATTTTTTCCATTTCAGGAACTGGAACATTCACTGGTACTTGATGCATTGGCTCAACAATACTCCCAGTTTGACCAAGGATTCCAAGTGGAAATAGTATCCACTAATGATAGAGACAGATTGATAATGGCTATCTCAGTACTCAAATATGGACTTTGCCTCAAAACCAATCCATGGATACCATCTGCCCTCCAAAATAATCCATGGATAATATCTTCCCTCCTGAATAATGGGTTGAATGCAGATGAAGTTGGAAGCTATTTATATTCTGACTGGACCTGTCCACCTATCCTGCCTTTGGATCAGACCAATTTTGGTCCTGATAAGTCCAGGTTGAGGCTTCATTCTGATACCATTGTCATTGAATTTGCAGAATGCAACAAGCACATTGGACTGCAATGTCTGCAAATTCTTCAAAATCCATCACAAAACCCCAAGGATGTGATATACTATGTCACATCTGAGTGGACCAACCATCTTCTCATTGAAACACAATCACCTTCAGTACAGACTGAGATTTTTCAAGCCATAATGAAGAATCTTTCTGTAGTCCAGACAATCCAGGATGCAAGAAAGGTAATTGCATGGGTCAAGGTATGTTTCAAATGGCTGTCTTTAAAAAATTATCCATGATTAATTTTGTGCTAGGACTCCAGATATGCTGGCCAAACCAAAGCCCTTTACAAGTGGTTGCAAGTGCTTGAGGATAAGGTGCAGCAAGCAATAAAGGATAAGGAGGAGCAAGGAGTGAAGGATAGAAAGAGGCAGAAAGAGCATGGGCTAAAGCAACATAGGTCAAAACAGTTCCTCAAAAAATTGTCTGCATGGTTGGTATTTTTGGGAAGATCTTCAGTTTCTGAGTCTTAGGTCACATTTCACAAAAAGTGTTTGGCAATGGTGACACAGTACAGCTGTCACCGCCAAGCCTGCAGCTTTATTTCCTTTTTCATCTCTTACTGTATATATTGCTTTCTGCCCATATTATGTACATTACTACTATATAGTTGTTTCCCATGCTTGCTGCTGCTTAACACAGTGCTTTTCCTTATTTTTCTTTAGCTTACAACTTAGTTTCATCATGATTCACGGACATTTACAGATACCAAATTTTTAATAGACTTTCATTGTGTTCAGTCCTTGCATGAAACAAGAGATTTATAAGGCTCTATCTAAACTACTAAAAGCTCCAAATGAGCTCTAGCTGCTCTAGCAGCTATGCTTTTTTGAACATCAAAACAATCAAAATTTTGGTACCTCTCTTTTGATTGCAGAAGAGAAGCAAAAAGGTTAATAAACTATTCAATCCATTTCATTACATCAATTAGACTTCATTGAGTCACCCCACACCATAGTGTTATGTTGTTGTAATGGCCCACCATAAGGGTTCAGGAGGCAGCCTTCAGACTACTGTTGCATTTTGAGCACTTCATAAGGGGTGGGACAGTGGGACAAATTATATGAAATTTATTTTTCATAAGCGCCTGTTGGATGCCGGGACATCAAGGAATTTATAAAATTTAACTACTATAAAAGGCTAAGTGCCCACGGGTGCCTGAGAAAAAATTTGTAAGAGCTTGATTGGACACTGGACAGGGTGGGACATTTCATAAGATTTCCTGTGGACACAGGACATACAAAGTGCTTAAAATGGGACACTAATCCCAAGTGCCACCTTGAAACCAAGGTGAAGACCTTAACAGGCATCCTGTCCAAATATACCAAGATCTGAGCCAGATCAATAAGTAATGCTGAAATAGTATGGTACAGTCATTTATCTGGGCTCAATATTCAAAGAATGAAGTTGTCAGATGATCATGCATATTCAGTGTATGTAGAGAAACCAGCTATATTCAATGTCAAAGTACATAACAGTTTCGAATCTAAATCCAGCCTAGGTCGCGTGTTACACATTGCACTTAGTTCATTGGTTCAATACCTGATTGAGTGTTAGTGTTGCTGCGGCTTAGCCAAACTTCCCTTCCAGCTCATCCCTCAGCGGTATAAGTCAGCACCATGTCTCTTTTGAAAACATACACATAGAATCCCTCTGTCACTTTGAGATACCTTTGCAAGCTACTTACAATATCATTATGCAAAAAAATCGAATGTAAATTTTGAGTCGGAAGGACCTTCGGCTAAGCCGCAGCAACACAATTTACTCGCGTGGCTATCTTCATGTATAAAAAGGCCCTGTCGCCCAATAACCCATCACCTGAATTCTCGGGACAACGATACCTTGATTCGTGTGGAGCTTGAACGGCAGAATAATGTGCTGTTCAACAACACCACTGGCAAGGGTAGGAATCACACCTCCCCAAAAGATGCAAAAAGATGGTCGTGAAAGACACCTTGACAAGGCAACCGCCGCGTCGAAGCTCGAGACCCCTCAGCTCTCCATCTATGCCTACTCTTGTTGAGACGATCGCCAGCTCTTCCAGCAATCCGTCATGACCCTGGACTGCGAAATTTAGATCCATACCAAACGCCGGAAAACCCATCTCCCGACAGCCATTGCAGTTCTGATGTGAAACGGGAACGGCACATTTGTGATGAGATATGCTACCAAGATTACCGCCAGGTTGATTACGATACGGATAGCACGAATCGGACAATGTAGAATATAGAGAAGTCGCCAAGGCTCGAGCTAATAAACAATCTGTTGAAAGGGACTCGCAAGATAAGAGAAGAAAAGACGAACCATCGACCGATTTTCCGAGTGTATAAGGTATTCAAATTCCCAGTCCGATGATGGAATCCATAATGGAAACCACTCAGGTGGTGTTTTGTACAAGCCCGTATAGAAGACCTTTCAAGCTAATTGCTGGAGAAGGGTAACATTATATGAGAGATCCAAAAACCAGAGAATTCTGAATATCAATTACCTTTCATGGCACCACCCATGTCGTCCTCAACCCCTGCCTCTGAATCCTCCATCAGTACTGAAACCTTATCGTCGGCAAGATTCCTTGCTTGACGTTGGCTAAGGAACTGGTGAGCTTGAGGATTTGACCCTTGTGTTGGCACCAGCATGACATTATCACTAACCTCAATAACTCCCCTACCACCAAGTTCTCCGTCAAACGACACTACCATGCGCACCAGCGATGGCTCACGATGTCGTTCCCCCGGTAATTCATCAGCAACCTCTTCGACATCTTCTTCCAGACCAACAGCAGATTAATCGGACCTTCGTGAGTCTCGTGCTCATCCAACGCCCCGGTAACATCACCTTCCTCCCCTTGAAGCAACTGGTTGTGCAGAGCAGTAGTCCTAGCGAAGTGGTCTTCATTTTCGAAGCTGGACCAATTCTGTGGCACAGGGGAGTAGCAAGCTAGGTGACGCGAGCGGAGTTTTGGTCTTTGGTGAGGACCCAGACATCAGGAGCCGAGGCCTCAACCTGAGTTTCTAGGTAAGGAAGTTGAGAGGGGAGAGGACAGCAGAAAGGTTTGCCATGTTGGCATTGAACGAAGAAGTCGCCGCTGAATCACTGTTCAAAGCAGAAAGGGCAGAAACTGGGGAGGGAAAGTGAAAAAATTTGAAGCCTGGCTCGCAAAACTAGTAATGCTGGATGCCGTTGAAGAACACGCCGCAGGGGTTGATTCTGCTTCCACTTGGGAAAAGGAAACACAAACGAAAACGATATGTTGCCGTTCTAGCGCTGGAGAAAAACTGGCGAGAAGAACGAGGCGGACAGTGGTTGCATACGAAAAGACGATCAAATGCTTGAACAGCTTCATTCTGATGGTGACTGGGCAAGATACGCACTGACACCCATATAGTGCTCCGCTGAACAGGTACTGCAAGCCCTTGCAGTGCAAGGGTTTGGGGCGCTAGCTGCTGAAGAGCCGGTGTAACATGTAGGACATCTCCCTACTGTGGCTGCATGGCAGCATTGTCTTCTTCCTTGAACAATGCAGGTCGAGCGTTTGGGGTTATCCATTCGCGACGAAGAAATGTAGCGACGATGATGGCAGCAATGGTTTGTCACGTACAAACACCCGCAGAGAAATTCAGGCCGGATGCCTTATAATTCGGCCCAGGAGAGGGTGTACACGGCAGCACTCGACGGGTGAGGACTGGGTTCGTTGAGATATGAATGAGTGAACTCGACAATTTGTGCAAAAATACTGAGTCATGACGTTCTGGAGACATCTTGGGGATGACTCGGCTGTCAGTTACCATGATCCACCAGGCGCTGAGTCTTGAGTTGACCGTTAGCATGGTTACGAGTGCATGGAATGAAATGCCGAGTTATAGAGGTGGTGAATTTCGTGTCTGATCCTTAACAGGCAATTTTGTAATTTATATATTTTTAGCTTAGTGTTCATTGCATTGGATGCTCCGAGAAAGAATGGGGCACGAGTCCTGCCACGCGCTAGCGCTGGCCCACTTATATGTCAAGTCAATGAATGAAAGGGATTGTTTGAACAACTTATGGCGAGACAAATACATTCTCAAGGACAATACCGCAAAAGCGGTACGACGGAGAGCCGAGCCCACTGTGCTAACGAGCACCATTAGTTGTGAAAGAGTTCGGCAGAGTTGCCCGCTGCCTGGGTGCCGACGGTCCGGCGTCACCGGTTCAATGAAGATTTCGGCAGTTGAACGTTGAACAGCGAACGGCAGACAGGGAAGGAACGAGATTACACAGCATGGTCCACGATCTGAACGCGGGGCTCCGTAAACTGAAGCCCACTTTTGGAAGTTCCAAAAATGGAACTTGCGTCTCGCTGAAAGATGATAAAGCATTAAACACTCAATCTCTCACCATTAGAGCGCAATCTCACATAGTTAATCGAGCTTATTACTCCAGAACGGTTGTTATAAATGTCCTCTAGCGGATGTATGCAGGAAATCAACAGCTCATCGCATTATCGGGGAACATTTCACATTCAGGTACTGAATAGCCCTTGATGCAGTGTGCATAGGTATTTTAGTATTTTAGTATTTGATAGCTATGGCGCTTCTTTCGTGCAACCACCTTTCTTCCTTCCCTGATACATGACCTTCTTCCCGAACGCACAAAGGTTCGATATCAACAATGCATCGTTCATTGCTGGAAACCAATATAACTTTCATCCTATACACGGCGAACATGTAGCTCAGGATTTTCGTACGTATCCCACTCTGTACCTTACCAATTGCCTCAATTGAGCATTATCTTTGGCAACTGGAAAAGGCCTTGAAGCCCTCCATCAGAATGCTGCGGCCGGCGCTGCTTATAATGCAGAGCAGCGTTTCCCTCCTCCAAACTGCTATCCTGGCACTCGTATCCAAGTACTCGAAATTTTGCGAAATTGGGTCAAAAATAGTACAAAAATTGTGCCCATCTATTGGCTATATGGCGCGGCGGGCGTAGGGAAATCTGCTATAGCTCAAACCATCTCGGAAGAATTCGCCAATAGTCGTCTCGCTGCTAGTTTCTTCTTTTCACGGTCAGACCCTGCTCGAAACCATCTGCAACATTTCTTCATTACCATCGCTCTTCAACTGGCAGCAGCTCATGTTGTTGGACCAGTCCTCGGACGTTCCATTGAACTTGCTATCCATCACAACCCTAATATCATCCACACCAACCTCGAGCAACAGTTCCAGGAACTCATAGTAAAACCTTGCAGTCAACTGACTGCGGAACAATGGAAGGACCTGCCTCAATTGATTGTAGTCGACGGGTTGGATGAATGCATTGACATTTCATCGCAGGAGCGTCTTCTTTCTATCGTTCGCGAGGCTGAATTGGGCTCAATGGTGCCATTTAAGTTCCTTATTTGCAGCAGGCCTGAGCCACGCATTCGCAATGCTTTCAATCACCAAGATTTGCGTACCATGGTGGCCCGTTGTGACCTTGGCGATGCATTTGAATCTGGGAAGGATATTGCCAAGTACCTTCGCAATGAATTCAATAGAATTCGACGAGACCATGGGCGTACTATGGTGCATGTACCTGAAGACTGGCCTGGTGAAGCAATTGTACAACTCTTGGTACAGAAGGCATGTGGCCAGTTTGTGTATGCCACTACTGTGCTCAAGTACATTGGAGATTATCAGAGCTTGCCCACTGAACAGCTAGAGATAATCCTCAACATCGCTGTTCCTGAAGATTACAACTCACCTTATCCTGACCTGGATCAACTGGATGTTGTATTCCGAATTTATCCGCATTTTTTTAGTCGAGAACACATGAATCCCTCTAGCAATCTCCGTGGTGATTCCTGTATACATAGTTATCCTTTCAAATAGTGATACTGAATTGAAAACTCCTTAACTTATGCTGCATGTAAGGCGGGACGGGTACACCTGCATCATCGCGGTGGCTTGATGCGTCTGTACTGACTCTGTCGGTCCCATTCAAATTTATGATGAACTTATAAAGACTGCAATGGCATGTGCGTCATTCAGAGAAATCAGTTCGGAGAAGGGATGCACGCGTACTTTTCGTTATGACTGCCCCTTTTCTCCACCTGGCCATGGGCGGTATTTTAGCTGCCCATATTCACGTCTCCGGGAGGATTTGATCCGCGTGCCGATACTCTGGTTTCTGGTTTAACGGTAGCGACCTGTAGCGACGCGTCAAAGTTGAGTATGTATATACGCCGAATCGCGTTTGGACCAGATGGGACCGAAGTTAATATTTGTCCGAATCGAGTTATTCATATACGACCGCGACTTTGATAAAGTGTTTCCGTATGTGAGAGGCTCAGCGTTGCAGGACATGCACAGGATATCTTAGTACCATACCAAGACAGAAGAGGAAACACTAGACTCTAGTGTGAATCCAGCAAGTCCTTGACCACCGTCTCCGACTCCGAGTCTGATCCAGAGCTCGTCTAATCTCCTTTGCATACGGACATCACAATCACTCAGTCAAAGAAAATTTTTTAAACGCCGTGCTCAGGCTGAATCGTCTACAATCTTTTACAATTGATTGGTTTCTGAATGTACCAGAGTATTGCAACTGCATACATACATAGAAAGTCACCCTTCCGGTCTCTATCCACTCGTTGCCCCATTCAAATCTCAGTCAATCATTTGGTATTCTTTGGTACCTAACTCGGCTGATCCGTTTTGGAACATTTCAGAACCTTTGACGCTCGAGCAGTACCTTTCCTCTACTTCATAGACTTTCATAGGCTGTCAATCATCTCAATCATCCCGTGTCAAGCCCAACTGCCGAAGAGCCTAGAGGCTGGGATCCTGTGTATGCAAATATAGTAGGCTCGAAGAGTGGCCTTCGCAGATCTCATGCCAAGATCTGTCATCGTCATACATATATATCAATGGCTTTGACATCTGAAGGGAAAGACGACAAGAGGATATGCGGCTGAGCTGGAATGAACTAGGCTGATATCTTGGGCCCCTTATCGTCTGCGTGGTGAGTCTAGAGTGTAAACCGGGACGCAATGCCAAATACGAAAATGTCAGGCAATCTGCTTATAATCATACAAACTCACCACATTAAGAGGCATCGCTACCGACCAGCCACGCACATGTAAGTGCCTGAAACAAAGTATGATGCAATTCAAGTGCAAATGGACAAAAAACATTGAGAGGGAGTGCTTTGTGGAATTAGTTCGATATAGCTTCGGTAGCGGCCCGGTTGCAGTCTCAAAATGCGCATGAAAATTGACCATATGGACTGGACCTTCGAGTCAAAGAAATGAAACCTGTCGCAGGCCACGATACCGCAGCTTGTAGGAGATACTTCTTCCTCCGTGACCTGTTTTGGTAGTAAGTCGTAGCTAGCTGCCAACCAACGATTCGGAATACGAAGTGGAGGCCCCGGTCAGAGCCACAGGAACAGCAGGGAAAACTTACGTTGAGAAATGTATATCAACGGAGTGCTTTTTCTAAAATGGGAGTTAAGATTTTTGCCTACATCGAAGGAATATTTAATACATACCTGAGTACGTGGATCAGCAAGAAAACTTATGAGGAGAGGGTATAAGGAAAGGGTAACGTTGAAGGCTCGCTTACTGTTCAAAACCTAGAAACCTTGACACAAATTTTGAAGAGGACTTTGTCGTATCCAACAACCACTAAGATTCCTGGACACTGTGGCGTACTTAAGAATCATGGACTAATCAAAAATTAGCGAGAGATGAAGGTCGGGGAAACATTGGGAAACTAGAATAACCGGACCCTATGATCATACGCTTGAGGCAGGCTGAGCCCCACCTTCAGCCCTCTGCGATACTATCGCACATGAGCTGGGCACGTCTTAGCAACAGCAATAATTTACCTTACGACTCTGACCCAACAAGCGAGCTACGAGCTCCCTTCTCACCCACAGAAGCGAGATGAATCGCAACCTATATTAGCTCCTAATAGAGCGATCTCCCCGAGCATTCGGAGTTCAACAGCTTTGCGTACCATGCGTAGTCAACGATGTCTACTTCTAAAAGTGTTGACTCGTTTACCCCTGGCAAAGTTTTATTTCTTCAACGCCATCGAGACAGGGAACAGAGTATCGAAAACAAAAAAAAAAAGTAATACACTTTGATGATGCAGGTAACGTACCTCTCGATTATTATGACGGATAAATTCGAATTCAGAGAAGAGGCGGAGGCTCCTATTATCCTATTGCGCACGGTGTCCTGACTCTTTGAACTCCTCGGGAGGGTAGTTCCAACTTCCGAAGCGCGCGGCCGACGCATTCAATTGAAGCATTAATCCTCTGTTGGAAGAACGGATTGTCGAGAAGTTCATATCGCGTAGACCCTCAAACTAACGCGTCTCAAATCACTCGAATTTCCACTCGAGAGGTAGGTCTTCTCTCCTCTTAGCCAAAGCATACACTTAAGTTGCTATGTACCTTCGCCAAGCTTTTTTAGAGTGAATGTCCACGGAGAACTTGAGGGACTGACTGAATGTGCATAATAGGAAGGAACATCCATAGTCCTGACTTGATTTTTGTGGCACAAAATGCTCAAGCCCCTTCTTACGTCGGATTGTCATTGTAGAAACGGGGTGATTAAGGTTACTATTGAATTGCAGTGAGTAAGGATAGGTAAGGAATTCTCGCCGGAGGATGTTGGAACGGAGAAGCGCCCACGTGGATAGCTCGTGGAGACTAGCCCGAAAGCGAGCGCCACTGCGTATTTTGCTTAAACCTTATCGAAGGGTTTGAGGCTACCGCTCGTTACCGGCAATTGTTAATAACAAGTTTATGTATATATGACTTATATGTGTAAACCCCCAAGTAATGTTTCTACATATAGTGACCGACGTATCGCAGTGGTATCGAGTTGCCATTGCTCAGCGGGATTCAGCTGATTAGAACAGCGCAGAAGCCGCTACAGAAGCCTTTGATTCGATTTCTACTGGGTATCCTGAGATAACCTTCATGCGACCGACTACGTGATACTCCGAGGGGCGGCCTCTTCGAAATGTCAGGAGAAATTTTCGCAGCTTCGCTTGCTATGTCTTCCGGATTGCTGGGCTGCAAAGTCCTTAGAGAGTATGCTGATAAGGGCGGGAGTGTCACTGTCCTTTGAGAATCCTGACGGCAGTGTCAGGATAATGCTTGGACATATCAGGCGAAGTTCCACCGGTTAGAGCTTTCCTAAAACCGTATGGAAGCAGCAGGAAATTCTTAGAGAGGAGGGAAAGTATTGAGCTGGAAACTCCCGTGCTTCCGCTTTTCTTGCGCTATCATACGGTCCCAAACGCGGCAGCTTCAGCTATTCCGGTGCATTCCAAAACGGACTGAAATAGATGTTTCAGTTAGATGCAATCTGAACAGCGGTGCAAGAGAAATTTCTATAAAGCATGTATTAGCCGTACCAACCGTATGCTATTGATTCTTTTCATCGAAAATTTGTTTCCGTAGCATCGAGATCTCGTTCTCTAAAGCCCTAATGGGGTCGAATTGTTGCTCTATCTTACTGTCCCCTTCCCTCCGAAGTTTGAGCAATACAGGAAGCAGTGCCCGAACCGACTCCCACTCAAGTCTCCATGCGCCTAGAATGACGGACGAAATTAAAGTGAACAACTGCCACCTCACCTGAGTGCTGACAAGAGAGGACGGCGAGGATAAAAGTCGTGCCAGGATATAAGCAACCCGCGCATGATCACTGATTGGAGAGAAGCCAATGTCCATGGTGCTGAAGTACCTGAAAGCCGACAGGAATAGCATCGGGAAGTGATTCGGGGGCATATTGAGAGGTATAAAGTCAAACTTTCCAAATCTGGGCAGCCGTGTGCAAGATGGACTAATGAAAGGAGGGTAGGAGATTTCGGCCTGTTCACCTTGAGATTGCCGGGATCAGGACTCAGTCGCAGGTGTTCAAATCACTGTCATCCACGAGAAGAGGCCGGCCGGTGGATATCAGGAAGGATCTCGTACCCGTGCACACAAGAAGTGGCTCGATATCGGAGGAAGTCGTAATATCGGGGGAGGATGTCAGTAACGACTTACAACCTCATATGTTCGGTGAAGGAAGTTCGCTTCGAGTTTTTGAATTTGCGGACAAGTACCTGCAATGTGCGAGATTAGGGTTTGAAGATCATGAGGAGATGCGGGACCTAGGAAAAATATGCTTACAACTGTAAGAGCTAACGGTGCTGCAAATAGGTGTGCGGCTGCATCATAAGAACTGCGAATATCCAAGGTCTTTAGTGCACGGGACCACCCACTAGTGTGACTGAAGCGGACGATTTTCAGATAGCGCGAACGCTACTGCACTATCCGTGATCGTAGAATGGCTTCCAAGAGGAATGTCGAGTCAGAAAACCCCGTACAGAAACCTGAAATAGATTTGAAAGGTGTTTGATAATGGTCGTGAAGTAATACAGGTAGGGCAGAGGAGAGATTAATAATATTTCGAGAGCGGATAGAAGTGGCATTCTAGATAAAATGCTCGAAAAAAAGAGACCATTTGGAACGAATCGTAAATATGACTGCGGTCCTCATGATCATTATAACTGGCAATTTTAAAGCGTTTGACCTTCGGATGTATAAACATTACAGGTAGTTCTGCCATCCGAGCCCTGCAAGCCCAGTCCAGTCAATGGCGTGAAGATTAGGTAGCAATGGACCAGGTGGTTTTGTTCTGAGTAGAAGGGCAAGCGCAAGTTCCAAAGAATGTGCTGTTTTATAGGAAGAGCAATAAAGGATACGGATCCTCTGCTGATAGTGTTTCTCAAAACATTGCCATTTCTTCACAGTCGGAGTCGCTCGGTACGTCTATAGATTGATTCAGATAAATTAAGTCAGTTATCGGGTCTACTCCCCCATGTCTCCTTGAAAGTGCTCTGTAATTCGCCAAAGGAAGATACGAATAGTCTCAAGCTGACATCGTGCCAAAGGACATCCAGGCCAATGTCTGACTACAGCTTGCAAGCTCGGTCAGTGGAGGAATTTGTGGGATTTTAACAGCGAATAAGTATTTCGCGAAGGACTTCGGGGATTCGTAGGGCTTGATGCATGAAAGGCAAGGGACGGAGACAAAGAGGCGTTTAAGCGCCGGCCAAGTATTAAGCGCCTGTCTTTAGACGCTCATGCCGTGACCTATGAGTCACATGACGGACCGAGCTGCTCGCTCCATCATCGTTGCGCACACAGCTTACGACCTTCTTTATATTCGCTCATGCAAGAGGCTGAAGAGCAAGGTAACATCCCAGTATTCAAGCTAAGCGCGCCAGTAACTCAACTTTGCCAGATACTTGTCGTATTTGCAGTGCTCCAGCAGAACCTGATCAACCTCTTTTTCATCCCTGCAAATGTTCTGGGACTATTCGATATATTCACCAGGACTGGTACGCCCGAATTTTTAGCTTTTTGGCGTTTAAATTGACCTAATTTCCTTCTAGCTTGACCACATGGCTCGCTCATAGTAAAAAGAAAACTTGCGATGTATGCAAGCACCAGTATTCATTCACAAAAGGTACCGTAATACCATATTTGCAAATCTGCAAAGGTTTCTGAAGCTCCTGGTTTTCCAGTCTATGCGGCTGACATGCCGTCCCGTTTACCTGCTTTGCTTGTGCTCCGGCGGCTCATACAGCAAGGTTTTTACGCTTTGCTCATGCTCATTAGGGCAATTGTGGTCTCGATGGTTTGGCTCTCCTTTGCCCCCTTTTAGCAGTGTGGTCTTGGCGAATGTATTTCTCAATGGGAGATTCGACGTCAGTTGTACCACCAATCTACTTCATTGACCATGCTGACTGTCCCTTCAGTGCCTAGTGGATCAATAACCGCCAGCCGACTCAGTCTCCTTCCACAAATTGTCGAGTTTGCGGATTCATATCTCAACGAACCCAATACTCCCCCTTCGAGTACTGCCGTCTACACCCTCCTGGGTCAAATTGTAAGGCATCCGGTCTGGATTCCCCTATCTGCCCATGATTTAACGGGACAAATCATCCCTACCCTCATCGTGTGGCAATATTTCTTTTTCACGAATGCATTGCCTAAAGCACTAGCCCTGGGTTAATCAATGAAGACGATAACGCTTCCGTGCAGGAGCAGCGGCAGGATATCTTGCAAGTCTCCCCAGCTCTTCAGCAGCCAACACCTCGAACCATTGCAGTGCCTCGTCCAGCGGGTCGGTCTATGGATGTCAGTGCACGTTTTGCTTTGGCTCACCGTCGGGATAAGCTGTTCGAGCCTTCGTTGCTCTCACAGCTATTGATAAGCAGTTGAATGAGGAGGAGGAAAGGGTTCAAGAAGAAAGGGCTCAGATACTCGTGCGGTCTGCAGCCGAGTTCACTCCATCATCAAGTGGATAAGAGTGGGACCAATTCGCGTATATGAGAGCGAGGAAATGCAGGTCGGACAAAGGCATAGAGAGGGACGGTCGAGATCGATGAATTTTAAATGTATTATGAAGAGGCGGACTGCGGCCACGAGATAGGATGGAAGTAAACGTCGACAACATCAAGATCAGAGGCCTGATCCGGACCCGTTCGATATCCCTCCCAATCCCAATATCTGGCCCTCTCGTACCCCCCTACCCCCAGCTTTGTTCTTCCCGCCTGTTTCCTTCGAGTGGCAGAACAGCAGCATATCATTTTGTGTTTCCTCTTCCCAAAATGGAAACGGAATCGACCTCTGCTGCCTCTTCTTCAACTACATCCATCATCATCGATTTCAGGAGCCAAACATCGACTTCTTTCGGGACATCAGCTTCCCTGCCACTCGTCCTTGCCCCTGTTGTTTTGCACAGCGGCTCCGTGTCTATCTCTTCCTTCAGTACCAGCATATCCAGACCCGACTCACCTCACCGCTACCTCCCCCCCTTCCAACTACTTTACCCAGCTCTCCTGGAAGCTCAGGCTCAGGACTCGTTTCCTCGATGTTTGGGTCCAAGACTCTACAGTATATGACGATTAAGATGAACATGAGGATAGCGATGCTGACGTTGATGGGCTTGCGCATACGCCTCAGCTTCACCCCCAGGTTGTTTCCCTTCTGTCGTAATGGTCGACGATGAAGATGAAGACGAAGACGAGGAAGACGAAGATGGTGAAGAGGTTGCCGATGAATTTGGCGGCATAGTTTTTCTTCGACTCTAGTCTGAGCCTCCATGTCCAGGCACGTTCAACGACGATTATGAACCCCAGTCACGACCGCCACTGTTCATATGCTACCCGTCGACCTCATCCACGTACTTCCATCCTTCATGAAGCCTTCGTAGCACGTACAGCGTCTCCCACTCGCCGTCTGCGAACGACGCGAAAAAGACATTCGGGCCCCGGATGATGACCCGAGAGAAAACCTCATCATTGTAACTGAATCCATCTCACCCCAGGAATGTCGCAACCCCAGACGTTGCCGCATTCGAGGCTTCCTCACCGTCCAATGACCCATCTCAGCAGTCCCCCGCACCCCCTCCCCCGCCAGTTCCCATCAAAACCCGCTATGAACTCGAGTCCGTCCGTAAACTCGTCTACCTCCCCAACATCATCTCGTTCGAAACAATATATCCGAACTACAACTCCTACGAAATCATGTTTTGCATTCCTCCGTTCATCACTAAAAACGATGTACCATCGTATTTATCTGCCGTATACGGCATCAAGACGACGTGCATTCGTACGGATTTGTATTATGGATCAAAAGGGTAATGAATCATGGAAAGGAGAGGAGGAGGTACAAGAAGGCTGTAGCTGACTTCGTCGATTCGTTTTATTATTCATATTGAATAGAGGATATTCCAGCGGGTGAAAGGCAACTGTTACTGGATTCGTGGGAGCTTCTCCATGCCTCCACATATGTTCGCGAATACTGTTTATAATGAGATTGTACTATTCATCATTCTTGCCCCGGACTAATGGGACCCAGTTGAGGTCATTGGCCATTTTTTTTCACCCTCCTACCTGTCTCCTGTCATGTCCACACTGCATCCTTCCCAATCCCAAATGTCTATCTGTTCAGACTCGAAGATTGAGAGGGGGATCCAACACTGAGTAATGTTCAGTGGGAGTCTAAATGCAGAATTGGGAGAAGTAGAAAAGAGGCACAAGCTAGAGAAAGGATTAATATGGAAAGTGGACATGCGTATATCGATATTGATCGTCAACTACTGCGGATGGTTGTCGATCTGTTCTTGCCAATTTATTCTACATTTTCTTCTCGGATGACAGCCCAGTGAAAATTCATGAAATTGAGTGCTCCCGATCCTGTCATTAAATGCTCTGGGGTTGGCCCATAACAGTGAGTAAGGGAACCCAAGTATAGCCCCATCCCTTGCCAATTTGAAGTTGTTAAGAAGAGCAACAACACCTCCCAAGGTTGGCGAACAACACCAAGTAATGTTAATGAATTCACTGCTCCATTGACAAAGACTCGGAAGCATCGGCCTTGAGCTTGGGCGGCTACATCGAGAGAGGCACAACCAGTTACAAACTGAACATCTAAGTTAGCTTCTACACTAGGGCCATTCTGAGAAGTGAGTATTCTGCCCTCCGTTGACTAATTCTATGGTGAAAGTTGCATTGGTGGCCTGGGGCAGGGAACTTGTGTGTACACATAGTCAGGTCAGACAAGGAAGCGATTTGTGCTAAGTAGGTATCCTGCAACACTGCTATCCCGATCTTATTAACACCAATCTAAGACGGAGTGTAGTTGACGGTCTGGCAAGGAAAAGTCAGATGAAACACCTTGTATTGAACGTTGACACATACGTTATACAAAATCCTTCACGCAAGGTGTAATTGTATTCGCGCAACTACTTGGAGGGTAACATCGTACAGACTGTACTAGAACGACCCCGAGATTTTGGCCAGCAATAGGTCACAACCATACTCTCAGACTTCAGTCATATTTAGAAAAGTATTCGGAGATATGAGGTTGATGAGTTCGTAGAGATGGCTTGAAAGAGGGAATTCTAAAGTATGAGGAATTTTCTCTTCCGATTTTGTGCATTCGAACACATGGTATGTGACGTTCCGCATAGTCTCAGTAGAGCAGCGCCGAAGGACACTGAAGAGATCCAGTTGTCTGTCAAAGTAGAGAAAGCCTCGTCTTCGCCGCTGTGCCAGCTCGACCAAGCCTTCACATCCTGCCAAGTCTCGTTGGATAGACGCGCCAACTCATCGACTTATGACTCTCTACTTGCTTCTGGAATCTGCACCTCAATTTTCTTCTCCGTTGTTTTGGGTATTGTATTTTTGCATCAATTTGGCAGTCTACGGTGCTAACTAGTATTTCAAACTTGAGTCCAACAGTTGAGTAGTGGGAATTGAGAAAGCGATAGTTGGTAAGTTCTTTGAAAATTTGTGGTCGCCATTAGGTCGATCGTGCATATTCATCCTCCATTACAGTTCCATTGATTCATTTGTTCGTTTCCGGTGAAGCCATAGTGCATACTATTTACAAGGTCAAGGTTAATATCAAGGTTGCGGGGCACCCACTTAGGTGCCAAATTTAATCTCTATCTAGTCTCCTGTAAGCAGACCACAATACACACTGACGATCATGAATGATGTGTGTGTATGTGATCTCTATCTGACCCCCCGCCTACAATTCGAATTGTCCTTCCGACTCAACCTAGACTTTTGGAGGAATTACGAGAAGTACAGAAATATCACAATGAATTTTTGTCGGTACTAGGCAGTGGTTGAGCAATGAGAGTGTTGTGGATCAATGACGTCACGCGTCTGAAGATCCGATACGCGTTAATAATGGTACGCGCCGATGCGGTACATAGTAGATGCACTGCATATAAGCTCATTACTAATCACCCAGTAACTTGTAGTAGTTTGTAGAATATTCAAGCAGTTCTGTACTTAGGTATAAAGGCTCAAGTGAAAGCCAGCAAATATTAGTTCTCTTATTATTTTCGTACCCATTCAGAACCCATAATCTACAATAGAGAGTTTGGAATTGGCCATTCAGCTACTTATTTTCTGGAAAGGTATTCGGACTCGTACATGCCACGTGCGAAGTGCGATGGCCCCCACAAGTACTTAAACTCTTGGAATCGCTCGCAAAGAGCCTTGATCTGCCCAGTATATCCAGAGTCCTAGAAAAACAGGGAAGAATTTTACAAAGAAAATTGATTAAAGCCTCATACCTCGGCCCATGCAATTACTTTTCTTGCATCCTCACTGGTTTGTATAATGGAAAGATTTTGCATCAAAGCTTGAAAAATCTCAGTTTGGTCTGAAGATGAATGTGGATATTTCACCAAGTGGTTGATCCACTCAAACATGGCATAGGTCCAAACTTGCTTGGAACTGTGGTATGGTTGTTGAAGAATTTGCAGACATTGCAGCACAATGTGGTTGTTACATTCCACAAATTCAATGGTAACAGTGTTAGAATGAAGCCCTGACCTGAATATTTCAGGACCAGAATTGATCTGATTCAAGGGCAGGATAGGTGGACAGAGCCAGGGAGAATGTAATATGCTTTCAACTTGAACTGAAGTTAACCCATTATCCAGGAGGGCAGATATGATCTGTGCATCACATTGGAATAGGCAAAGACCATATTTGAGCATTAAAATATCCATCATCAGAGTGTCCCTATCACCCTGAGCAGGTGATATTTCCAGTTGGAATCCTTGGTCAAACTGGGAGTATTGTTGGGCCAATGCATCGAATACCAGTGCTAAATGTTTGGACTCCTGATATGGAGAGGTCTATGAAAAAGCACAGTTGTGTCAGGACTAGCAAAAATGATGAAAAGGAAGGGAGGGAAGACTGACAACTTTGGCCCATGTGGCAATTGTATTGAGAGAAAAGATACAGTCTCTGATGGAAAAACTGCATGTTTTTAGATTATGACTTGAATGCTTTACTACAGCATTCAGGTAGCCAGTAGTGTCAAAATCTTTCAATGCATTGAGAAATCTGCTACTATAAGGGTTACGAACCTGCTGGCAATGAGAATACCAGAGGTTCCATGCATAGACATCAAATTCTGAGTTCATGCTGGCACAAGAAATATTGGTTTAATCAAATGCATTAAGAAACATGTGAGACTCACAACTCCAGATTCTGGTCATTCTTGATTGAAAATGAGATACGCTTCAGTAGATAGAATGTAATCTGCTCATGTCGCGCCTCCTTTGATTTATCCACATGGTAGCTTCCAGAGCGCTTTTTGTCAGATAAGAAGTCAACAAAAGATGCATGGCGCACTGTGATGTCATCATAATCATTATCTGGGATGTTTAAAACTGAGTGTAGTCCAAAGAGCAGGGTTCCAACTTTCCCCTCTGTGAAGAAAAAGAGACCTTCCATACAACTTGAAGAGGTTTTTGCATACTCGGGTTTGAAAAGAATGTGTGGACCAGGATGCAAAATATGAGCCAGAACATCAACGAGGAGTTCTTTCTGCTTGCATGTAGAAAGAATCTGCAGATATAACATATCCAGGTCAGGATAAGGTGAATCAAAATTTTCGGGAACAGTGATTTTGAGAATTATTTCTAGCCGCTCAGTGGGCAAACCATGGTAATCTCCAACAAACTTGAGGACAGTAGCTGCATATATAAACTGGCCACATGCCCTCTGAACAAGTTGTTGTACAATCTCTTTGCCGGGCCAGTTTTCGGGTACATGCGCCATAGTACGCCCATGGTCTCGTCGAATTCTGTCAAATTCCTTGCAGAGGTACTTGGAAATGTCCTTCCCGGATTCAAATGCTTCACCGAGGTCACTGCGAGCCACCATGGCATAAAAATTCTGGTGATTGAAAGCATTGCAAATGCGTGGCTCAGGCCTACTGCAAATGAGGAACTTATATGGCACCATTGATCCAAATTTAGCCTCGCGTATGATTGAAAGAAGACGCTCCTGTGATGCGATGTCAACACATTCATCCAGCCCATCAATCACAATCAACCGAGGAAGATTCTTCCATAGTTCTGCGTTTAGTCGATAGCAAGGCTTGGCTATGAGTTCCTGGAACTGACGCTCGAGATTCGCGTGGATAATATTGCGGTCACGCCGGATAGTGAGGTCAACATACTCTGAGAGGATGGGTCCAAGAACACGAGACGTCACTAAGCGAAGAGTGATGGTAGTAAAGAAATGCTGCAGGTGGTTCCGGGTAGTGTCTGCGCGTGAAAAGAAAAAACTGGCAGCGAGCTGAGTGTCGGCAAATTCTTCCGAGATGGTCTGAGCTACGGCAGATTTACCAACGCCTGCAGCGCCATAGAGCCAGTATATCGGAGTTGTCTTTGTACTGTCGTTGACCCAGTTCCGCAGAATCTCGAGTGTCTCGGTACGAGTGCCGGGATAACAATTCGGAGGAGGGAAACGTTGCTCGGCGTCATAAGCAGCACCGACCACAGCATTCTGATGAAGTATTTCAATGCCTTTACCGGCTACGTAGAACAGTGCTCAATTCAGATGTTTGGTGTCGTACACAACGGGATACGCACGGGGAGGCAGAACTTCAGGTTCCCCGCTCCTAAGATTAAAGTTATATTGGTCCCCGGCAACACTGTTGAATGTTCCGCCCTTGATAACCCCTTGCGCTCTCGATAAAATGGAGGACATGTATCAGTGATGGAAGGAAGGAAGGAAGGTTGTTGCAGCGTCAGAGCTGTTAAACATGATCTTCGTATACACACGTTTACAATTTATTTCAGTTGTGCCGAACTGGCTCCTATGGATAGAATGGCTCCGCCACCAACGGGGGAAGAGCCGGGCCGGAGCGTGGAACGGTGCGTAATTCTGCTTTCCTTATCCTCCGGCAGCTCATACAGCAGGGCTTCTACTCTTTACTCGTGTCTCCTTCGTACTGCTTTTAACCACTTACTAACTATGCTGAATGTCATTTGAGTGCTTAATGGATCAGTATCTACTATCCGACAGCCAAGCCTCAAAACGTGTCCAGAGCATCAGAACTCAATTGCCCATTCATATCTCAAACAACCCAATCCTCTCCCTCCGAGTACCCCTCCTGAGTCGATCTATAGCCTGACTTTCCTTATCCGCCAATAAACTTACAGGACAAATCGTCCCTGCCCTCCTCGTGTGGCAATGTTCCCAGTGGTACCGACTCGCTCATGTATCACCCATATGATGCTGGAGTATGGCCATCTTCAGGTACCCGGAAAAAGCCATATGGTAAGGTTCCAGTTATGGTCGTTGTCTCAGCCGAGAGTTGGAAGAAACACTGGACCATGATCTTACGCCTCCCCGTCATTCACTTTCCTGCAGACTCTCCCTGTCTCTTTTTTTTTTAAAAGAAAAAGTAATACTACCACGATCTTGTACATTGTGAATACACAATGCTGATTATGTTAATGATCAAATATTCAACGCTCAAGTCCGCTCTCACTAGGCAATCCCTAAACAAAGTTGTCAGAAATTGGGTGGATTCTTCCACTGCCACGCTTCTCATCTCCTTTGTCGTTCCCTCACAAGGCACCTAACCATAGACAATCCTCCTAGCAACACTCCCTCGGATCCCTAAACTCACAACTCTCCTTGGAAGATGCCATACAACCTCATCTGTAGCACTGCCCTCTTCCTCTCCCTAATTGGTGGTGCCTTGTTTTCCCGCCGTTTGCTGTTGAGCCGAGCCAGACATTGCAGACATCTGGAATCAAATTGAATTTCGTGTTCTATATCTGGATTGGCTCCCTGAGCCAAAACAACAAAGGATGTAGATGTGGAAGTGGTAGATTTGAGTGTTTTGAGCAGGGGTTGGGGTGGGTGGTCCATAGTATGAGGTGTTAGAGGCATCATGGGTGTAATGGGTGTCATAGGGGCGCAGGACCAAGATTAGAGGCGGAGGTATGAGTAATGGAATCACTGTGAGCCTCACCCTGAGATTACTAGTATCATTGTTGTTCCTCCCAATACATACTATACAAATGGACTGAGAATTTTGGACAACATTGAGGAGACCGATGCTAATTTAAGTGGAATTCCATTCGGTGGGCCAGAATAAGCACTGTTGGGCATCCTGTGTATTCGCCTCAGTGTATACTTGTCATACGTAGTATTGAGTGGAGCAGGGTTATTCCTTGTGTTGGGTCGATTTGAAGTAGCAAATGGAGGATGTGGCGGAACAGGTTTGTCAGGATCTAAGTTGAGACTTGGAGCTTGGAGGAGCAATCCTCAACAAAATTTTGTCATCTTTGTTTACACATAAACAAGATCACTAAGGTGTGTTTTTTCAAAAATCGTGCTACAAATTCATTGTTTGCTGTAACGATCGTATGCAACGATACATAGCTCATGGTATTCCACTGTTCCTGAACTCTTTCTCGCTCAGAGATCTTAAATGCTTGTCTATCCAAGAAGGATGTTATCAAGCTGGCTCTGGATCGACAGCAGCACGTTTAATAAGCATCCATCTACAGTAACATCTCCATCAAAGAGCGTCCTCCCTTATTCCCAATCCCGAGGCATCGATCCCTTGGACGCCTCAACATCATTACCGCCCAATCACCGCGCAAACCTTCCCCTTTTCTTTCGGTCTATTGGAGGTGAAGATCGCCTGTGTTGGTGACTCCGGTCCCTATAGCTGCTCGCAACTGCATCCATACATTCAACAGGAAGCGCGAGAAAATGGACATTCGGGGATACTTATGTTGGGCGTAGGCAAACGACGATCGCGATACGCGTAGGCATAGAGGGGCGGAGCCAAACTGAGAAAGAGCCTCGGGCTTTGCGCAGCATACCCCAGAGTAGTTATGAGCAGTTTCTACCAGGACGGCCGACGGGCTCAAGAAGATAGGAACGAAAAGTGTTCAGCAGTACTCGGACATTCTCGGGAGACTCATCGAGTACTCGTCTTCCTACAAAAATAGTGACCCGGGCTCTTTGAATTGGTCGATTTAGGAAAGCAGAGCGCTGACTATGGGAAGCAGGAATAGTCATAGAATTGCATCTGTTATCAGTTACGAACGGATTACGGAAGGCAGAGCCACGAACGATTATCTACTTTGAACCCTTAATTCGCCATTAGCATTCGCACCCGTAAATCCCAACCGCAATCCCAGCCGCATCAGCTTCACCATCTTCCCCCGGTACAATCATGCTCTCTAAACCCTCCCCGACCTCCTCTTCCCCCTCCCTGTCTCTCATTGTCTCCTTCCATCTCTTCTTGCAACGCAAAGATGACTCTAGGTTAATCATGCTGGATGGCACCCAATGCAGCCCTCGGCAACGCGTCAGGTGAAATCTGACGGACAGGAAAGCCAAACACGGCTATATAGATACTTCTCATTAGTGAGGATTCTATATCGTAAGCGAAAATGTACGGCGTACCTGTAGGAGCACAAAAGTACTTATACTTGGTCCTCTACAACCCCGCTAGTTCTTCCGTGAAGCCAATATCCTTTGCGGATCGCGTTTGAAAGGCTGATTGAGAAATCTAAAGAGGAGCTGTTGCGACATGAATGTGCAACGGCTCATTAATGGATGTTTTCCGGGAATTGGGATCGGGAAAAGAAACACGTCGAGGATATGCCATCTTAGGTGTGGCAGAGGCAGCCGACGATCGCCTAGGATTAGAGCTAAGCAGCAGTATCATGCTGACCCTCTTCGTAGCCAAGGTGGTTTTTCAAACGAAGTCGCCGTACGATACTGCCTTCTTGGAGTCCGAATTCTAGGACGGGACAGTCTCGACGGCGAGCATTGTGGAGTCGAATCCGGAGTATGATTGCGGTTAGAAGAGGCTGAAAACGTTGACCTTGGAGACGAAGAGCGACTAGGAGGTGATACCGTCCCGTTGTCAGTACTGGGCTGGGGATATGATTTATAGACTCGGAGGTTCCGATATGGTGACGCCGAAACTTCACTGGAGTGAGGGAAGCCCTAGAAGAGAAAGGACGTCTTGGCGCCAAAGTGAGGGCATTATGACATTTTCATGTTCAGCTGGAAATTCCCTCTGCAGAAAAAAAGAATTGTTTGAAAGGCGTCGCCTTGAATCCCGTGACTTCCTAACCGCGTACTACTGCTTTGCTTGTGCTCCGATTAGAAGCTTCTCCTTGATGTTCTGGCTCATCTTTTGAAACCTGGTCCAAATATATTCTTTAACAGTCGGTATGAAGAGACCTCTTCACATTGTATTGAAGGTCTCTTTTTTCTTCCAAGAGGAAAAGTTTGGATGCTGTTTTTTGGACTGCACTCAGTTTTGAAAATTCCAGATCATGGTTTCACCAACATCACAGTCCGCCATGCATCTTTTGTTGAATTTTTGTCTGACAAAAAGCGTTCTGGGAGCTACTATGTAGACAAATCACTGGAGGCACGACATGAGCAGATTGCATTTTACCTGCTGAAACGTGTTGCATTTTCAATCAAGAATGACCAAAATCTTCAGTTGTAAGTGCCACTCTTTTACCTTTTGTGTTTCATTCCACCGATCTTACTTGTGCCAGCATGAACTCAGAATTTGATCTCTATGCATGGGATTACTGGTATTTTCATTGCCAGGAGGTTGGCAGATTGCTTAGCCAGAGAGTTCTCCTTCTCAGTGCATTGGACCACCTTGACATTACCAGCTTTCTGAATGCTGCAATTAAGCGCCAGAAAACCAGCTTACAAGCAAGTATTTCTTCTCTTGAGAAATGCCTCTCTGCTCTCAATGATATTGCTGAGTGGTCTCAATATGTCAGTCTTTCTCTCCTTTCTTTCCCATGACCTGTGGTACTCATTCCAATATTAGAGCCCAGAATATACATGGGGGCTCCATACATTGACCAAGAAATATTCCCTGTTTAAACAAGGATTCCGAGTTGAGATAGTACCTGGCAATGATAGGGACAGTCTAATGAAGGCTATCCTGGTATTCAAATACAGTCTTGGCTTGTGCCAAACCCCTGCTCCATCTCAGATCATATCTGCCCTGCTAGATAATGGGTTAAGCTCAGCTCAAGTTGCAAATATTTTACATTCTCCCTGGCCCTGTCCACATATCCTACCTTTGAATCAGACCAATTTAGGTTCTGATGAGTACAGGCTGGGGCCTCATTCTGATACTGTTGCCATTGAATTTGCTGAATGCAACAAGCACATCTGGTTACAATGTCTGCGAATTCTTCAAAAGCCAGTGCAAAACCCTAAAGATGTCACACTCTATGCCAAGTCTCAGTGGGTCAGCCACCTGGTGAAATTTCAATATTCATCTTCAGAACAGAAAGAGATGGTTCAAGTGTTGATGAAGAATCTTTCTGCTATAAATACTAGTGCAGATGCAATGAAAGTGATTACATGGGTCAAGGTACTATGGGATTTTAAGCAATTTTCCTTATAGAATTTCTCATGATTGATTTTTCTTAGGACTCCGGGTATGCTGGTCAGATTGAAGCTCTTCACAAGCGGTTACGGGAGCTCGAGAACATGGAGATGTGGGAAGAACTAGAACCGAAGAAACAATGGACCAATGAATTATTTTGTGGCCTCAAGTTAAAACTTTGGTAAAAGGCAGCAAGCACTTCGCAGACTAGTCACTGCCAGTCATGAACACAACTATTACACCCACAACTTGATACTACAAGCAAGATCTTCAAACATAGGTATCATGAAGAAATATACAAACTTGTACTTTCAGTTGCATCCGAGTCAATAGTATATCCAGTTCTTGGACTAATCTTATCACTTCGGGAAGTAAGTCTCTTGAGTGCAAATGCTCAAGCCCTTCTTGCCTCTAGCTATTACTAGTTTCTCTCTGCACGTCCTTGAGCAAACATACAAGGTCAGATTTTACGAGTTCTCCATCATTAACACCTCGTTCAGAGCCCTGGCTATCATCGAGTGCGTCCAGTCGTTACATTTGCTTTACGAGTAAAGAAGTTCATTCATTCGAAGACTCGTACACTAAGTAGAAACAAAAAAAAAAGGAGAGCGGGCTCTAGCCTTGTCTGCGAGTTACTTGCATGACCACCTCAGGTACAATAGGCCCGCCCAACGACCCAACGCCCGGATTCTCAGGACAGCGATACCTTGCTTCGTATTAAACTTGAAAGTAGAGTTCAACAGCACCGCTGACGAGAGAAGGAATGACACCCCCCCAAGATGGCCATTTGAAAGGATCCGACAAGCGATAGCAGCCCGCGCTTGGCGATCAACCACCACGTCGAAGCTCGAGACTCCTCATTTCTACATCTCTGCCTACGCTTATTGAGACGACCGACAGCTCTTCCAGCAATCAGACATGCTCGGATCATGTAATACCCAAAACAAACGGCATAAATATCGTGGACTTGGACTAGACTTTGAAGATATACCAAAGAATTTTCGTCCAAGAAGAATCGGAAGCACCAGTGAAACTCCACAGCAGAAGCCTCCGCAAGAGCGTGACCAGGCCGCCTCATTTACCGATTCATCAGCGGTGGGGACGGCAATAGTGGCGCGCATTTCTCTAGGGATAGCTGTATAATACCATCAGTATTAGGGCCAAGTCTGAATGTGCCATTGTAATCGTCAACGAGCACACTCACATCGTAGCTTGGTTCATGTATGATACAGGAAACGACCACGTATTCGGAGTGCACTCCTCACCTCAGTGGCAATGGCCTCAGTATGACGTGAGACGTAAATGTCTTCCGAATCGTTTCCAAACGACGATCGCGATCCCCTGAAGAGCTCTGCGAAGGCGGAAGTAAGCCATGGTGTATGTTGCACCAGGGTCCAGGAGCAGAAGGCCCATCGGGACGTTGGACAATGGTTCTCTGCGACGTTTCAACTAAGTACAGATCGGCAACAACAAGAAAGCAGGACGTACCGGGTCTTCTACAGGAAAGAAAGTACAACCTCGTCCATGTTACCCCCCTGAGGTAGGATCAACGACGGATTACTGGGACCTTCATCAGCCTCATGTCCAGCCAGATTCTCGGTATCGTCATTATTTTCCATTCTTTCCAGGAATTGGTCACGTAGAGCGATAGTTTTGGAACGATGGCCTTCAGTTTTCAAACTGGACAGGTCCTCTGGAGCTCGCTAAGAAGCAATGCTAGGTGACGCGAGGGAAGTTTTCGTCTTTGGCAAGAAGGACGCAGACATCGGGGGGGGGAGACCTGAGCCCAGCTTCGAGAATACTGAGTAAAGTAGTTGGAAGGGGGGGAAGGGCGGCAGAGGGGTGAGCCAAGTCTGGGTATAACAGAATTGAGGGAAGTGCTGGCCGTCGAATCGGTAATCCATAGCGAAATGGATAGAAACTAGTCGCAGGGAGATTAAGGTCTCAAAAGAAGAGGCTAAGTTATGCCTCCCAAAACTAATGGTTCGGATGTCGTTGAAAAACAGGTAGCAAAAGTCGATTATTTTTACTAGTAAGAGCGAGCGACGTGGTCGAGCTGGACGAAATTTAGATGAAAACGAACCTCAAAATGGCTAGAATTCTGAACTCACCAGTCCTGGTGGATATACCAAATGGTCCCAGAGCATTTGCGGGGATGAAAGAGAGGTTGATCAGAGTGAGCAAGAAGGATGTAATTCGGGTCATGATCAGACAAATCTCCCACGGACTGGAAACGCGTCTGAGGCGCATCAAACACGACAAAATTTGGCAGCGGCAAAGCCAGCCAACTCAAAATACCAGGACGATCCAGAAGGTAGGTCATGACAATGACGCAGTGGGATGAGACCTAGTTCTGTACTGTTGCCAAGGCCAAGAATTCGACGGAGGAGGTTCTCAGGTGTCGATTATAGAGTAGAGGTGAAGTGGATGAGTTGGGGACGTCAATCGCAACATCACAACCACTACTAGTAATTGAAAAGTAGTCAATTAATGTCACGAAGGTGTTCTCCGCTCAATAACTCTGGTGTTTCGTTCTCGTGCAACAACCTTCCTTTCTCCCCGATACATGTCCTCTCTCTTATCGAACGCGCAAGGCGTTATCCACGGCGGAACGTTCAACAGTGTTGCCGGAGACCAATATAACTTGCAGCTAAATCAGGATTCTCGTGCGTATCCAGTTCTGTGCCTTACCAATTCCCTGAGCTGAGTGTGCTATTCTACGTAGCTGGAAAAGGCCTTGAAATACTTGATCAGAACGCTGTAGTCGGCGCTGCTTATGACGCCGAGCAGCGTTTCCCTCCTCCGAACTGTTATCCCGGCACTCGTACCGAGACGCTCGAGATTCTGCGAAAGTGGGTCAGCGACAGTACAAGCACAACTTTCATCTACTGGCTCTATGGCGCCGCAGGCCTTGGTAAATCTGCTATAGCTCAAACCGTCTCAGAAGAATTCGCCAATAGCCATCTCGCCGCCAGTTTCTTCTTTTCACGCGCAGACCCTACACGAAACAATTTACAACATTTCTTCATTACCATTTCTCTTCACCTGACGACGTATCATGTTCTTGGACCTATTCTCTCAGAGTATATTGATCTTACCATCCGTCGCGAATGCAGAATTGTCCACGCCAAACTCGAGCGACAGTTCCAGGAACTCGTAGTTAAGCCTTGTAATCAATTGATCACAAAACAATGGAGGAAACTTCCTCGATTGATAATAATTGACGGGCTGGATGAATGCGTTTATTCGCGAGGCTAAATATAGCTCAACGGTGCCGTTCAAATTCCTCATTTGCAGCAGGCCTGAGCCGCGCATTCACAATGCGTTTGATCACCTAGACTTTCATGCCATAGTAGCTCGCGGTGACCTCGGCGACGCATTCGAATCCGGGAAGGACATTGCCAGGTTCCTGCGCCACGAATTCAATAGAATTTGACAAGAACATGGGCATATTATGGCGCATGTATGCAAAGACTGGCCCGGCAGAGAAATTATTCAACAACTTGTTCAGAGGGCATGCGGCCAGTTTATATACGTAACCACTGTCCTCAAGTATGTCGGAGATTACCGTCGTTTGCCTACTGAGCAGCTAAAAACCATTCTCAACATCAAGTGGAAGGGAAGCGCAGCGTTGTCCATGTTACCCTCATCTCGCTCATTCTCCTGAGGCGGGACGAACAGTAGATTACTGGGATCTTCATTGACCTCATGTCCATCTAGGGTCTTGGTATCGTTGTTATTTTCATTTCCTTCAAGCAATTGGTCACCTAGAGCGATAGTCCTGACACAATTTCCAAGCTGGACAGCTACGTGACGCAAGTGAAAATTTGGTCTTTGGTGAGAAGTACTCAGACATTGGGGGGCCTTCGGAGCGAGCATGTGGTCAAACTTGATCAAAATCAGATCAAAATCACTGCCAAAAAGCCAGGAATCTTAGACGTACCCGGTAAATATAGAGCAGAAAGAGTCATTGATCAGGCTCTGCTAGAGCAAGCAAGAGGAATATCAACGTCGTGATTCGGGTCAGACGACTTTGCCGTGAACCAAAAGTGCACTTGTGACACAGTACAATTTTGCTGCTGGCAGCATGCAGCAGGTAGTGTTTACGGGTCTCGGGAGTTGATCCAGCTTAAAGCAAATCATGATACGTAAGTCAAAATAAGTTGCTGTGCTCAGCGCCTTGGAATGATCTGAAGGTGTCCAGACTCCACTGTTTGATAGTTCTCCACTGCTTGATAGTTCTCCATTGCTTGATAGTTCTGGCGCTTCTTTCTCATGCAGCAACCTTTCTTCCTTCCCTGATACATGTCCTCCCTGCTATTGAAAATGCAAGAGATTATCTACGGCGGATCGTTCAATAGTGTTGCCGGTGACCAATATAACTTGCATCTAAATGAGGATTCTCGTACGTATTCACTTCTGTTCTTACCTATTACCTGAACTGAGCGCTGTCCCACATGCCTACTAGCTGGAAAAGGCCTTGAGATACTGTATGAGGAAGCAGTGGTTGGCGCTGCTTACGACGCCGAGCAGCGTTTCCCTCCTCCGAACTGTTATCCCGGCACTCGTACCCAGACGCTCGAGATTCTGCGGAATTGGGTCAGTGACAGTACAAAAACAGCTTCCACCTACTGGCTCTATGGTGCCGCAGGCCTTGGTAAATCTGCCATAGCTCAGACCATCTCGGAAGAATTTGCCAATAGCCATCTCGCTGCCAGTTTTTTCTTTTCACGCACAGACCCTACACGAAATAATTTGGAACATTTCTTCACCACCATATCTCTTCAGCTGGCGGCATCTCATGTCCTTGGACCCATTCTCTCAGAGTTTATTGATCTCACTGTCCGTCGCGAACGCAATATTGTCCACGCCCCTCTCGAGCACCAGTTCCAGGAGCTCATCGCCAAGCCTTGCTATCGACTCACCGCAGAACAATGGAAGAATCTACCTCGGTTGATTATTATTGATGGGCTGGATGAATGCGTCGACATTCCATCGCAGGAGCATCTCCTTTCTATCCTTCGCAAGGCTAAATCGGACTCAACAGTGCCGTTCAGGTTTCTTATTTGCAGCAGGCCTGAGCCACGCATTTGCAATGCATTTAATCACCAGGATTTTCGTACAATGGTAGCTCGCAGTGATCTTGGCGAAGCATTCGAGTCCGGAATGGACATTTCCAGGTACCTCTGCGAGGAATTCAACAGAATTCGACAAGACCGTGGGTGTGTTATGGCACATGTCCCTGAAGACTGGCCCGGAAAAGAAATTGTACAGCTCCTAGTTCAGAGGGCATGTGGCCAGTTTATTTATGCAGCCACTGTCCTCAAGTATGTTGGCAATTATCATAGTTTGCCCACTGAGCAACTAGATATAATTCTCAACATCACTGTTGAAGATTATAACTCACCTTATCCTGACCTGGACCTGCTATACCTGCAGATTCTTTCTGCATGCAAGCAGAAGGAACTTCTCCTCGAGATTCTAGCTCATATTTTGAGACCTGGTCCAGGGTTATTCTTTGATGATCAGTTCGCAAAAACCAGTTCCAAATGTATTGAAGGACTCTTTTTCCTCCCAGAGGGAAAAGTTTGGACACTGTTTTTTGGACTACACTCAGTTTTGAACATTCCAGATAATGATCATGACAATATCACAATCCGCCATGCATCTTTTGTTGAGTTTTTGTCTGATAAAAAGCGCTCTGGAAGCTACCATGTGACTAAATATTCACAAGAGGCACGACATGAACAGATTGCATTCTATCTGTTGAAACGTATCTCATTTTCAATTAAAGATTATCAACATCTGAAGTTGTAGGTGTCACTCCTATGCTTTTTGCATTTGACAGAACTGATTTTGCTTGTCCCAGTATGAACTCAAAGTTCGATCTCTATGCATGGGATTGGTGGTACCTTCATTGCCAGCAGACCCGCACATTTCCAAGCGGCAGACTTCTTAGTACATTGGAAAACTTTAACATCACTGACTACGTGAATGCTGTGGCAAAGCGTAGAAATACTACTAGTTTAACAACATATGCTTCTTCCATCACAGCATGCTTCCATTCTCTCAGCAGTATTGAAAAGTGGATCAAAGAAATTGTCAGTCTTTCCTGTCTTTGTCTTCCTTCATCTGTGCTAGCCCTTATGTAATTTTCTTTGTCCATAGATCCATGGAAGATCTCTACCAGAAAATTTACTAGAATGTTTCAATGCACTGGCCAAACAATATTCCCAGTTTGACCGAGGACTCAGAGTGCAGATAGTACCTGCAAGTGATAGGGACAGTCTGATGACGGCCATCGCAGTACTCAAATATGATCTTTGCCTATTTGACTCCAATGCAGAGATAATATCTGCACTGCTGGATATTGGGCAAGATAATGCACTCACCTCAGCCCAAGTTGGAAGAATTTTACATTCTCCCTGGTTCTGTCTGCCTATCCTGCCTTTGGATTCCAATTATATTCCCAAGTCAAGCCTTCATTCTGATACTGTTATAACCATTGAATTTGCAGAGTATCACAGATGTATTGGGCTGCAATGTCTAAAAATTCTTCAAAGCCCATCCCAAAAGAATGAGGATGTGGTAGCCTATGCCAGGTCTTGGTGGATCAGCCACCTGGTGAAATATCCACGGTCACCTTCAGAACAGACCGAGATTTTCGGAGCTTTGATGCAGAATCTTTTTGGTATACAAACCAGCGAGGATGCAAGAAAGGCAATTGAGTGGGCCAAGGTATGAGGTTTTATCCAACTTTCTTTTGTAAAATCCTGCACAGCTGTTTTTTCCCCTAGGACTCTGGGTACGCTGGTCAGATCAAAGCTCTCCATGAGCGGTTGCATGAGCTCGAGGGTCAGGAGGAGGGGAGATGCAAGCCTGAGGGGCTGGGGACCAAGGATACTATGGAGGACCAGAAAGAAACAAGACCCAAGAAACGATGGACCAATGAATTATTTTGTGGTTTTAAACTTTGGTAAAGGTAGCATTGAGCAAGTACTTTGCAGGCTGTTCACCGACCTAGTGGTGGTCATTAACACGATGGTTACACTTGCAATAGATGAATGCGCCCAATGATGCTACCTACCAGATGCTACAAACGGAATGGATGTCGGATGTGGCATGAACAAATTCAGCGCTAGAACTGCCAGTGGTCGGGATCCAGTGACAGGTTTGGGAACACCTAATTTCGTGAAGTTACAGGCTGTTATTTGAAAAAAGATCTAGTTGTTTACCACACGTATATACTGTACATGAGCGATTAAATGATACTGCAAACCCCGAGACTTCTGGAAAATCTGGATGATTCAAAATATGTAGAAGGGATTTCTGGCAATAACACATACTTAACCGTTCCATTCGTGCCTCCGTTGCATAAAATTTTGGACCCCTCCAGTCACTGTATGCTTCAATTTCAGGTCCTCTGACCTCAATGTGCACCCGGCCCGGTTATTTTTTGGTTATGATAACTTATTGTGCCGAGTCAGTGAACTTATTCCCGTTGCATGATTTCTCGACCTCTCCAGTCATATGCTCAAATTCAGATCCTCTGACCTCAGTGTACATTCAGTGACAAATTGTTGTAACAAAAAATATCTACGCCAGGTGTATATACCCAGGGCGCCGATACATTCTCTCGGTTATAAGGCAGCCTACCACTGTTAAATACATATGCGTATTCAGTTCTACGATGCCCTCCACTCTTATTCTCTCCCGCGCGGATGAAGCTGACATCGACGGATTCCTGGATTGTCTCTATCCTGCCTTTAGAGGTAACGATCTTGGGACAGTGTTCTTTGGTTATGACACACCGGCAAGTAGGGCAAGTGCAAAGGAGCGTATCGCAGCATCTATGAAGAAAGGCGGACAGAATGTGTGGCTCAAGGTTGTTGAGCAAGAGACTGGGAAGATAATTTCCGGATCGTGGTGGATGGTCAGCGGCCGTTGATCTGCTGCATTCTATACGTATTATAATAGATCTCATGACGCGTTCTCCTTCCTAGATTTACCCCAACTGGGTCCCGTCAGACGATCTCACGGAAGGTGCTGCAGCGAAAGTAACAATCGATTACCTCGAAAATGAAGATAAAATCAGGGCCGAGACGCTGTTGAGAGATTTGTTGACACGAAGGGCCAGATATACTCATACTCATCCTCACGTTTGTAAGTCTTGAATTTGAACTTTATTCCCACTCCGTGCAAAGTCCATTGAACCTTTCCCTCAAAAAATTGACTGATAGTGCTTGCCTTCCTCTTTACCGACCCTCCCTACCAAAAGCTCGGTGCCGGAAGTTTGCAGGTTGAGTGGGGAATTACACTGGCGAATGAACTGTTTGTACCTTGGTATGTGGAAGCGACGCCAACGGGCCACCATCTATATGCCAAATCCGGCGCGAAAGATTTGGAGAGGGTGCGATTGGAGGCCAGGAGTCCTAGTGATCTGAATGGAGGAACCTGGATTAGTGAATACACCATGATGCAAAGGAAGCCACTGAAAGTAGCCATTAGTACAAAAGCCAGAAGTTAGAAACAACTGGTAGCACAGCGTTAAATTCACTACTGTAAACCGAGTGCAAGAGACATCGCAGTCGCGTTATAGTTTAAATCTCTCCAGGTATGGACTATTGAGAAGTGTAAAAATGAGCAATAGGAAGGCTATGAACCTACGACGCACACCAGAGAAATCTGAGATCTTCCGGACTTCCATCGCCTTAGCAACTGAGTACGCTACCTTTCCCTCCTTGACAATTCTCCTCTTGTCTGTAACGAGACACTTACCATGCGAAGGCCGTTTCCATTGGATAATACCAGAAAAAGTGATTTGGCAAATTTCAAGTCAGAGTGCATGCTTGATGGTGTTTTCGGTTGGGCTTACCTTACCACTTTCAGGAGCAACTCTCTTCAATTTAAATGGTCGTGTCACGAAGCGGTTTACAGCGGAGTGGCTTTCAAGAACACGGTAATCAGTTTAGGCAGAGTCTGGTCCCAATCGACAGAGTTAATTAAATAGTCTACTGGTACAAGCAGGATACTCACCTGGTCCCAATCGACAGAGAGGTCAAGATAGGGACTCAGGTTATAGGTGGTAGGTATATATACTGTAGTAAGCTGTAAGAGAGACTAATGCTACTGGAGGATAAGACGAGAAACTAATGCTACTGGAAGACAATAGCTAGGTGACAGCTACGAGAATAAAAGGTATGGAGCATGTGGTCATGCGACAGATGCGAGAAGAGAAACAAGGACAGTTCATTAATAAAACAATGACAGTGGGAACGAAATAGAAAAAGAACAATGATACCGTGTGGAGTGGAGATAGGGAGGAGTTGTATGTCCAAAAGGTATTGATATGAAAGTTAGTCATAAACGCGGTCATGTGAAAGATGTATAGTAAAAGAGAAATGAATAGGGGTTAGGAATGGATGTTCGTACCAGCTTTATGACAGGTCGAGCCTTCCTTGCCTCCAGCCTCCTCCCTCATGGCCTATAAAATTGGCCTCTCCAATGAACAAAGCCAGCATCTTCTTCAGCACCAATACAAGGCTGGATTTAACGGGTTCTTCATAGTTAACACCTGCTTGAAGCTCTGAGTGCTGAGTACTGAGTACTGAGATAGACAGGTCCGTCATTCCATTGGCATTCAATGTACCATAACAGCATAGATTCTCTGAAACGTCCCTATCAATTAGAAGTCCCTTGTACATGTATGATAATTCTTCATTACACGCAGATCAGCTGCTACAAAATCTAGCACTCCCTCTTCGATGTTAATCCCCTCCAATATCTGCTGGACAAACCCATCATCAAGTTTAGCTTAGATGTCCGATTCTTGAGTCTCGTCTCCACCCAAAACTCTTTGTGTCTGACTGCCGGCGGCCGCGACCGCCAGCATCTCGCAGAGAGCGAACGTGTGCGTAAATGCAATCAGACAGAACAGCCCAGAATAAACATATGCAACTATACTTAGTGTTAGCCTTGAATCCATAGGAGAAAAAAAGAATAGCTCGTACAAATGAATGTCCAATCAACATGACGACCCACCAAGGGAAAGAAATAGTAGTCCACGCCATAAAATATAAGGACAGGAAGTAGGATTATGACGGTAGTACTTCCAGCCGCAGGTCCGATAATGTCTGGAGTCACGGCAACAGGGTCCGGACGCGTCCAGCCATTGAACTTGATTTTAACAAAAAAAAATCATCAATTCATAGACTCGCATACAGAACAGCAACAAAAACATACCATCGACCAGAGTAGCAATATGATTCCACGAAAGATGGGCATGTAAGTCGCCTTAACAGGCCATAGCAGTCCGCGTTTCACAGCTAGCCACTGTAACGAAGCATGAGGTCCTTCAGTTCTCTGCTTCTGCCTACTCTTGTCAGAGGATCGACAGCCTTTCCTCGGCTTTGTCCGTGAATGATACGGAACAACGACCACGTCTTCGGTGGCCACTCCTCTTCTCTGTGACGTTTACCGAGGAGTGTACGACGTGAGACGTAAATGTCTTGCCAGTCCTTTCCAAACAACTATCGTAATTCTCTCCAAGGATTTCCGAGGGCGGAAGTAGGTCATGGTGTACGGTAATGCCAAATTGAGGAACAAAAGGTCAATTGGAATACTAGACAAGGGCTCTCTGCAATATTCGAATTAGGCATTTATGACGGACCTGGTCTTCCACAGGAAGGGAAACATGACCTGCCGGTCGAAGAAAAGAAGGCCCGCTACAGTGGCAGCAGCGCAGGCGACGACATGATTCCACTGATACAGATTTTGAGGAACCGCACCAAGGCGTCTCGGTCAAGTATATCGCATATTGGATGCGAGTCTTGATCCTGCGGGTCTTTTATGAACCACATTGCTCCGGGATGCATTACACTTTGACAACCCGAGAGCAATACAGCGACCGAGTACCTAAAGAGCAAAATAAATGAGCCGTGAACAACAAAGGTAACCGAGAGGACCAGCCAACCATTGATAGGATATCGTACTGAGCAGGGCTTGATAAAGGAATTCCATACTTGATGCATACGAGGCAGAAGGGGATAGCCACAACACGCAGATATTCAAAACTAGACTGTATCCTGGAGGGAAGGTGACTAGTTAATGAAGGTAAACGTTGCGACCTTTGAAGAGTTTCTCAAGTTGGGCACAAATATAACCAGCTAGACGACAGACAGCCAACCTTGAGAGCAAGAAGCTGCTGTCTGGCTGCCACCTCCTGCTCGGACGAGCGGTTTTCGCATTACCAACAGGAAGGTTTCTATTAAACTGCTAAAGTGGACGCAAGATTGCAATATTCAAAGTTGACGGAGAGAACTAGGGTGAGACATTATCGATGAATGCTGAGATGACATTGAAGGGATTCCGTCGGTCACTGGTCAAGTCCAACCTCGTCGGAGTCAAACAGGTGCAGACACCCATGGGCGCCAATGACGCCGTAGGCCGTGACAGGTCTGTCGCCGCCTTTTATCAAACTACCACATCGGACCCCTCACTTGAAATCGACACCGACGCACTAACACGTCGAACCCCTAGACCACGCCCGAATACGTCCGTAACGCGCCCTCGTAAGGCCACTGTGTCCATATTCGCGCTCCGTGCCAACTCCGTGCGTCCCTAGTAGCGAGCTACCCTCTCGTCCTTCCATCCCAACCACATTCATGTGGACACAAAAAGTAGGAGCCGGCGACTAACGAGGTTTATGCCAGTCCACTGAGTCCAGCAGTATCAAGTATAGGCAATCAATGGAGACCTGTCTCTCAATTTTATAAAGACTCGGCATACTTGAGTTACTATCTTCCCGCACTCTTTCTTCAAAGCAACTTTTCTTTACTCTCGATAAACTAGTCATTTGTAAGTTCAGTGTATTCCGGAACACTTACATTGTTAGTATAATTCATTATTGGTGTAGTTCTGAATCGGCGGATTATGTGCGATTCCAAACGTCGGCGCAATTATACCAATTATAAATTTGGACGTGCGCGCGCTTAACAGCTGTATATATTACTGCCTCAGGCCTTGTGATGAAACCCATACTGCTTGATCCTGTCTCTTCTTCATAGTACATGTCCTTCTTTTCGAACGCACAAGGGTTTTCCATCAGCGACGGGTCGTTCACTAATGTTGCCGGGGACTTAAATTATAACTTTCATCCTAGGGGCGGGAAGGGTGAAGACCAGGATTCTCGTGCGTATCCCGTCCCGTATCTTGCCAATTATCCGGACTGATCACCATCCTTCGCAGCTGGCCAAGGCATTAAAATTCTCAGTGAGAACATTGTGGCTGGTGCGGCTCATGACGCCGAGCAGCGTTTTCCTCCTCCAAATTGTTATCCTGGCACTCGTATCCAGATACTTGAAATCGTGCGAAACTGGGTCAATGATAGTACAAAACCAGCTCCAATCTATTGGCTCTATGGCGCAGCAGGCGTCGGGAAATCTGCTGTAGCTCAGACCATTTCCGAAGAATTCGTCAATAATCGTCTCGCTGCTAGTTTCTTCTTTTCACGAGCAGACCCTACACGAAACAATTTGCAACGTTTCTTCACTACCCTTTCACTTCAACTGGCGACGTCTCAAGTCCTTGGACCACTTCTCAGAAATTTCATTGATCTCACTATCCGTCACACCCTTAATATCATCTACGCCAATCTCGAGCTACAGTTCGAGGAACTCATACTAAAGCCTTGTAATCAATTGACCGCAGAACAATGGAAGGAGCTTCCGCGGCTGATTGTGATTGACGGATTAGATGAATGCCTTGACATTGCATCGCAGGAACGTCTTCTTTCCATCATTCGCAAGGCTAAATCCGGGTCAATCTGTGAGGATGAATCAACTGGCGAAGCTAAAACGAGATTAATACTGCCATTCGAGTTCCTCATTTGCAGTAGACCCGAGCCGCGCATTCGCAATGCATTCAATCACCAGGATTTTCGTACCATTGTGGCTCGTTGTGACCTTGGCGACGCATTCGAATCCGGGAAGGACATTGCCAGGTACTTCAGCGAGGAATTCAGCAGAATTCGACGAGACCATGGACAGTCTATGGCGCATGTGCCTCAAGATTGGCCTAGCGAGAGTATTGTGCAACTGCTCGTACAGAGGGCATGCGGTCAGTTCATATACGCAGCTACGGTCCTCAAGTACGTTGGAGATTACCATGGTTTACCTACTGAACGGCTAGAGATAATACTCAACATCACCGTTCCCGATGATTTCGACTCACCTTACCCTGATCTGGACCTTCTGTACCTACAAATTCTTTCTATGTGCAAGCAAAAAGAACTTCTCCTCGACGTTCTGGCTCATCTTTTGCGACCTGGTCCAAACATATTTTGGATCCCTCAGTGCGGGAGAACCACTTCACGTTGTATCGAAGGTCTCTTTTTCCTCGCAGAGGGAAAAGTTTGGACACTGCTTTTTGGACTACACTCAGTTTTGAACATTCCGGATAATGATCATGACAGTATCACAGTCCGCCATGCATCTTTCGATGAGTTTTTGTCTGATGAAAAGCGCTCTGGAACCTACTATGTGAACAAATCAGTGGAGGCACGACATGAGCAGATTGCATTCTATCTGCTGAAACGTATTGCGTTTTCAATCAAGGATGACCAAAATCTTAAGTTGTGAGTGTCACTTCTTTACTTTCTGCTTTGATTGAATCAATTTGCTTGTGCTAGGATGAACTCAGAATTTGATATCTATGCATGGCATTGCTGGTATTTCCACTGCGAGAGGGTTCACCAATTGCCTAGCAGCAGATTCCTTAAAGCATTGCTAGACTTTGACATTACTAGCTTCCTGAATGCTGCAGCAAAACGCTGGAATGTTAGCTTTGAGGAGTGTGTTCTTTCTCTCCAAGCATGCTTCAATGGTCTCAGTAGTATTGCCAACTGGGCCAAAGTTGTAAGTCTTTGCTCTCCCCTTTAGTCCAACTTTTGCATTGGTCCTGATGCAACTGCACTTGTTGACAGACTCGCAGAGTATTTCTACACCAGAGGCCGGAACATACACGGCAACTCGATACATTGGCCAAGCAATATTCCTTGTTTGAGCGAGGATTCCGAGTAGTGATAGTACCTACTCTCGAGGAAACAGATAGAAAAAGGCTGATGATGGCAATCTTGATATTCAAATATGATCTATGTCTAATCCAATCCAACAAGCGGGCATTAATCTCTGCCTTCTTGGATGATCAAATAAGCCCGGCTCAGGCCAAAGGTGTTTTAAGCTCTCCTTGGTCCTGTCCGCCTATCCTGCCTTTGGATCAAATCAGTTCTGGTCCTGACAAGTTCAGGTCAGGGCTTTATTCCGATACCGTCACCATTGAATTTGCAGAATATCACAAGCGCATCGGGCTGCAATGTCTGCGAATTCTCCAAGAACCATCGCAAAGCGCCAAGGATGTGGTAGACTATGCCAAGTGTTGGTGGATCAGCCATCTGGTGAAACATCCACATTCACAGGCTTCAGAACAGACCAAAATTTTTAAAGCTTTGATGCAGAACCTTTCTTCTATACCAACCATTGAGGATGCAAAGAAAGCAATTGCATGGGTTGAGGTATGGAGTTTGGAAATGATTTCTTTATAAAGTTCTCCACAACTGATTTATGCTAGAATACCAAATATGCTGGTCAAATCAAAGCCTTGCATGAACGGTTGCTAGAGCTCGAGGATAAGGAGGAGGAGAAAAAAACTGGACCCAAGGGAAAATGGACCAATAAATTATTTTATCGCTTCAAAATACGGTAAGAAAAAACGGCAAGTACCTCATAGACAGTCTGTTCACCAGCCCAGCAGTTGTCACGAACATGTCAGTTTACACTTATAGTTATAAATGTGGATTATGGGTTGCAGCTGCTACTTAATACATTCACATTATGAAGGCACTATGCAAAACCCCTATCTATTTGACCTGCGAGCAGGAGGCCAAGTCAACAATTGCATCGAAACAGTATTTCGACTCGTACCCCAGTTCCGTCTATGGCCCTCTGCGGCTGATTCAACCGAAGCCTCTCTCTCCGAATCATCTGTAGGTATCTTGTGTGAAGATAGATACATTATAAAATGTCAAATGAGTTTCTTGGGTATAAGTCCTCGGCGTATGATCGGTCTAGAGAGTGTGTTAATTTTTGGGCACACTTCTGACTATCATATTCTCAACCTACTCTTTGTACCCTAACTGGTGGAGGTTCGCTTTGTTTGCTTTGCACAAATGGGGAGTTAGATCAGAAGGATAATAAAAACGTGTTTAAGTTCAAGTTCAACATGAAGACGTTGAGCAATACATATCAGGAAAAGTAATTCAACAAACTCTAAGTCAGAGTGCATCCTCGATGCTGTACTTGCTTGGGCTAACCTTATCACTTTCAGGAGCAACTTCCTCAAGTGTCGACGGCCGAACCTTCCTTGCTTTCAGCTAGCATTCCCACTTTTCTCCCTCATGCCCGTGAAATCAGACTCCCAAATGGACAAGCCCAGCACATCTGTGAGCACGGATACAAGGTTTAACGGGTTCTTCATACTTAACGTCTTCCTCAGAGCCCTGGGTACTGGGGTAGGCAGGCATATAATACCGTTGGTATTCATATACATAGCACTGTGTATTCTCTGAAACATCCCTATAACTTGAGAAATTCATCGTAGATGTATTACATTTCTTCATTAGAATTACACATTCGTATTAACACCTACAAAGTCCGACACTTCCTCTTCAATATTGGTCCCCTCCGGTACTTGCTGGATAGATTTTATCTCGGACGGATTCGTCGGTGTCGGTGTAACGTGTGCGTTAATGCAGCTAGATAGAACGGGCCAAAATATATATATGCAGCTGTATTCAGTTTTAGCCTTGAATCCGCGGGAGAAAAGAATAGCTCGTACAGATGAATTTCTGGTCAACCTGACAACTTATTATCCACGGGGAAGCGATCGTCAATGTCATATAAGATGACCGCTGGAGGTATAATCACGACGGTAAGACCTCGTCCAATGACACCTCTGGTCGCAGCGATAGGATTTGAATGCGTCCAGCCATTGCGCTTGGTCTATCAAGAAAAAAATCCATCAATCTCAACTCAAAGACTCGCATAGAGAGTAGCAGCAAAAACATACCATCGGTATACCTATCAAGATCATTGTCTATGAGTTACTCGCGTGGCTGTCTTCATGTAAAAAGCCCAGTCGCCTAACAATCCATCACCCGAATTCTCGGGACAGCGATATCTTGATTCATGGAGAGTAATGTACAGCTCAACAACACCACCGACGAGGGTAGGAATGACGACCCCATAAAGCTGGCCATAAAAGTCGCCTTGACAAGCCACAGCAGCCCGCGCTTCGCAGCCAACTGCCACGTCGAAGCCCGAGACCCCCTCAGTTCTCCATCTCTGCCTACTTTTGTCGAGACGATCGACAGCTCTTCCATCAATCCGACAGACCCAGATCATGTAAAACCTGGGAAGAACAGTATAAGCATCGTGAACTTCGCGCTAAACCTTGAAGACATGCCAAAAAAATCCTCGCCCAAGAAGACTCAGAAGCATCAGTGAAACTCCAGAGCGGAAGGCCCGAATGCTCCACAAGAGCGTGACAAAGGGGATCGTTCGACAGCGGAGATCAGGCGGCAAGTATATTACGGTGAAATTCTTTTCGACATTTCGCCTCGCTTTCAGCGTTGCGTTGTCTTGCTGGAGCGTAAGCTCACTTGCCGCATTGTCTACCGGTTCATCAACAGCGGTCACGATAACAGTGGCGCGCATCCCTCTGGGGATAGCTATACCATCAGTATTAGGAACAAGTCTAGAAATGCCAACTAAGTATGGCTCGGCACTGACAAGGAAGCAGGACGTACCTGGTTTTCCACTAGAAGAGAAGGACAACCTCGTCCAAGTTACCCTCTTCCCCCTCCTTCTCCTCCTGAGGCAGGACCAGCAGTGGATAACTGGGATCTTCATCAACCTTGTGTGTGTCTAAGGTCTCGGTCTCGCCATCACCTTCCTCTTCTTCAAGCGATTGGTCGCGCAGAGCGGCATTCCTAGCAAATGAGTCTTCAGTTTCCAAACCAGTCAGCCCTTCTGGCGCTTGGTAAGTAGCGAGGCACAGTGACGCGAGTGGTGTTTTAATCTTTGGAGAGAAGGATCCACACATCGGGGAACGGAAGCCTGAACGGGAGCTTCCAGGGGGTGCTGGGCAAAGGAATTAGAAGGGGAGGACGGCGGAAAAGGGCAAACCAGATCTAGATATTGCTGGTGCTGAAGGAAGTGGTGCCCGTGGAATGGGTACCTAGAGCAGAAGGAGCAGGAACCAGTGGCAAGGAAGCTGATGTCCTGGAAGAAGAGGTAGAAGTCTGCCTCCTGGAACTAATGACGTTGGATGCCCTTGACAGATATTGACGCAGCTGTCCTTTAAGAGTATAACTACAAGGATGCAAACGTCGTAATTTGGGTCACAGCAAGTCTCCGGACCGGAACTACTCTCCGCCCAGTTATCTAATCTACTTAAGATATCGGAAGTAAAGTATTCGGCCCGCGGACATGTGTTCCATTTTGTGCCAATTTGTACTGCCTCACAACTTGGTTCTGTGTCTTCTACTTAGTCTTTTCGATTCATGTCCTCCTTCTCCCACGCACAAGGGTTCACGATCAACGGCGGATCATTCAACAGTGTTTCCGGTGACCTAAATTATAACTTTCAACATCCTAGACGCGAGGAAAGTGAAGATTGGAATCGCGGTGCGTATCCTGTTCCGTGTCTTGCCGGTCATCTATATTCAGCGTTATTTTGGTTCTGCATAGCTGGCAAAGGCCTCGAAATCCTCTATGAGAACGCTGTGGCTGGTGCTGCTCATAACGCCGAGCAGCGTTTCCCTCCTCCAAATTGTCATCCAGGCACTCGTACACAGATACTGGAAATCCTGCGAAATTGGGTCAACGATAGTACAAAAACAACTCCCATATATTGGCTTTATGGTGCAGCAGGCATTGGTAAATCTGCCATAGCACAGACCGTCTCGGAAGAATTCGCCAAAAGTCGTCTAGCCGCCAGTTTCTTCTTTTCACGGACAGATCCCACGCGAAACCGACTAAAACATTTCTTCGTTGCCATTTCTCTTCAACTGGCCACATCTCATGTCCTTGGACCGCTTCTCAGAAATTCCATTGACCTCACTATCCGTCACAGTCGTACCATCATCAACGCCAATCTCGAGGAACAGTTCCAGGAACTCATAGCAAAGCCTTGCAATCTACTGACTGCAGAACAATGGAAGGAGCTTCCTCGGTTGATTGTGATTGATGGGCTAGATGAATGCCTTGACATTGCATCACAGGAGCGTCTTCTTTCTATCATTCGCGAGGCTAAATCCAAGTCAACCTGCGAGGAAGAATTGACTGGCGAGGCGAAATCAGGCTCAATCCTACCATTGGAGTTCCTCATTTGCAGCAGGCCCGAGCCACGCATTCGCAATGCATTCAATCACCAGGATTTTCATACCCTGGTAGCTCGTTGTGACCTTGGTGATGCATTTGAATCTGGGAAGGACATTGCCAAATACTTCCGTGAGGAATTTAATAAAATTCGACGAGACCACGGGCATACTATGGCGCATGTGCCTGAGGACTGGCCCGGTGAAGGAATCATACAACAACTTGTACAGAGGGCATGTGGCCAGTTTATTTATGCAACTACTGTCCTCAAGTACATTAAAGATTATCATGGTTTGCCTACAGAACGGCTTCAGATAATTCTTAGCCTTTCTGTTCCTGAAGACTTTGATTCACCTTATCCTGATTTGGATCTGTTATACCTGCAGATTCTTTCTGGATGCAAGGAGAAGGAACTTCTTATTAATGTTCTGGCTCATATTTTGAGTCCTGGTCCGGACATGTTTTGGGACCCTTCATATGAAAAAACCAATTCATCTTGTATTGAAGGTCTTTTTTTCCTTGCAAAGGGAAAAGTCTGGACACTACTTTTTGGACTGCACTCCATTTTGAACATTCCAGATAATGATCATGATGAAATCAAAGTCCGCCATGCATCATTTGTTGACTTCTTGTCTGATGAAAAGCGCTCTGGGAGCTACTATGTGAACAAATCAGTGGGGGCACGGCGCGAGCAGATTGCATTCTATCTGCTGAAACGCATTGCACATTCTATTAAGAGTTATCAACATCTGGAGTCGTGAGTGTTAGTCTTTTACCTTCTGCATTCTGTTGAGCTGATCTTGCTCGTACCAGCATGACCTCAAAATTTGATCTGTATGCATGGCAATACTGGGATTTTCATTGCCAGAGGCTTCCCATAATGCTTAGCAGCAGACTTCTCAATGCCTTGAAAGACTTTGACATCACTGGCTACTTGAATGCTGCAGTAAAGTGGGCAAATGCTAGTTTAAGGAAATGTGCCTTTTCTGTCAGAGGATGCCTCCATGCTCTCAGTAGCATTGCCAAATGGGCTGAAGAAGTCAGTGTTTTCTTTCTCCCATTTCCATTATCTGCAGTGCTGGTCCTAATGCAAATGTGCTTGTCCATAGATCCGTGAATCCTCTCTACATCAGGAGCCGGAACATTTACTAGTACTGGATGCATTGGTCCAACAGTTCTCCCGGTTTGACCAAGGATTCCGAGTAGAGATGGTACCTGCTTGTGATAGGGACAGTCTAATTATGGCTGTCTCAGTACTCAAATACAAGATATGCCTATTCCAATCTGATGATTGGATAATATCTGCGCTCATGGATAATGGGTTAAGCTCAGTTCAAGTTGACAACATTTTACATTCTCCCTGGCACTGTCCACCTATCCTGCCTTTTGATCAGACCAATCCTGGTCATGACAGGTCCAGGCTGGGGCTTCATTCTCATTATTTCACCATCAATTTGGCAGAGTGTAATAAACACATTGGGCTGCAATGTCTGCAAGTTCTTCAAGAACCATTGCAAAGCACCGAGGATGTGGTAGCTTACGCCAAGTCTTGGTGGATCAGCCACCTGGTGAAATATCCACATTCATCACCAGGACAGACGGAGATTTTTCAAGCTTTGATGCAAAATCTTTCTGCTATACAAACTAGTCGAGATGCGAGGAAAGCAATTGTATGGGTTGAGGTATGGGTTTTGAAATTATTTTCTCTGTAAAGTTCTCAGTGGTTTGTCTTATTCTAGGGCTCCAGTTATGCTGGTCAGATTGATGCTCTTCACAAGCGGTTGCAAGAGATCAAGGATATGGAGGAGCAGAGAGTTAAGGATATGGAGGAGCAGAGAATTAAGGATATGCAGAAGCGGAGAATTAGGGATACAGAGGAACAGAAAAGACCTAGATCTAAGAAACGACGGACCGATACAACGATGCGAGGAAAGTGATGGCATAGATCAAGGTATGAGGTTTTGATAATTTTCTTTGTATAATTCTCCATGATTGATATTACGCTAGGATTCGGACTCCGGGTTTACTAGTCAGATCAAAGCTCCACCCAAGCAGCTGCAAAAGCTCAAGAATGAGGAGCAGAAAAAAAAAACTAGATTCAAGGGAAAATGGAGCAATGAATTGTTGAGTTGCTTCAAACTACGGTAACAAGTGGCAAGCACTTCATAGACAGGCTGGTAGTTGTCACGAACACATCGGTTTACACTTACAGCTAATGATGTAGTGGGTTGCAGCCGCTGCTTAATATTATGAGCAAGACCTTCACGTTGAATTCGCATCGCGAAGCCGCTACTTATCTTGTCGACTTGGCGAGTAGGAGGCCGTGGTGGAGATGCCATCTTGGCTTTCTAATACTCTGATGTCAGCCGTTCAAGGCCAACGCTTCTACCTTGTCGTCAATGGAGCAGCTGGATTTGTAGACAGAACTTTCTGCTCCTCCTCAACTTTTGCAGGAGTCATCACTCCTCTTAGCAACTTCTCGCTCGCAAAGGACCGAGCTACTCCCGGGCTCCTTAACCCACTGCTGTATGCAACCCCAATGCGCACATTGATATTACGAGCGGAACGAATGTTGGACATGGTACGGCTTGATTCAGCGCTAGAGCTGGTTGGGATCCAGTGACAGGATTGGTAACACCTGAGTTCGTGAAGTTGCAGGCTGGTATTTGAAAGTTGTATAAGTACTGCACGTATGTACATGAACGATTGAACGATACTGCAAACCCTGAGACGACTGGAAAATGTGGATGATTCAAAATATGTGAAAGGGATTTCTGGCAATAGTACATAACCGTTCCATTCGTGCCTCGGTGTATTACTATCTCCGTTGCATGAATTTGTCGACCTCTCCGGTCATGTGCTTCAAATTCAGGTCCTCTGACCTCAATGTATGCGTCCTGGTTATTTTTTGGTCATGATATCTTGTTGTGCCGAGTCAATGAGCTTATTCCCGTTGCATGATTTCTCGACTTCTCCAGTCATATGCCCAAATTCAGGTCTTCTGGTCTCAATGTACATTCAGCGATAAATTGTTATAACAAAAAATAGCTACGCCGGGTGTATATACCAAGGGCACCGATACATTCCCGTTGGTTATAAGGCAGCTTACCACTGTCAAATACGTATGTGTATTCAGTTCTACGATGTCTTCCACTCTTATTCTCTCTCGCGCTGATGAAGCTGACATTGACAGTCTCCTGGATTGTCTCTATCCTGCTTTCAGAGGTAACGATCTTGGGACGGTGTTCTTTGGTTATGACACGCCTGCAAGTAGGGCAAGTGCGAAGGAGCGTATCGCAGCATCTATGAAGAAAGGCGGGCAGAATGTGTGGCTCAAGGTTATCGAGCAAGAGACTGGGAAGATGATCTCCGGATCGTGGTGGATTGTCAGCGGCCGTTGATCTGCTACATTCTATGCGTATATCTTATGACGCTCTTTTGTTTATAGATTTATCCCAACTGGGTCCCGTCAGACGATTTCACCGCAAATGCTGCAGCGAAAGTAACAATCGATTACCTCGAAGGTGAAGATAAAATCAGGGCCGAGGCACTGTTGAGAGATTGGATGACACGAAGGACCAGATATATGTATAGTCATCCTCACGTTCGTAAGTCTTTGGTTTGAACTTTGTTCCCTCTTTGTGGAAAGTACATTGAGCCGTTCCCTGAATAATTGATTGATAGTGCTTGCTTTCCTCTTTACCCACCCTACCTACCAAAAGTTTGGTGCCGGAAGTTTGCAGGTTGAGTGGGGAGTTACACTTGCGAATGACCTGTTTTTACCTTGGTATGTGGAAGGGACGCCAGCGGGCCATCATTTGTATGCCAAATACGGTGCGAAAGATTTGGAAAGGGTGAGATTGGAAGCTAGCGATCCTAACGGAAGAGCCTGGATTAGTGAATACACCATGATGCGAAGGGAGCCACTCAAAACAGCCATTAGTACGAAAGCCAGAAGTTAGAAACAAGTAGTACAGCGTTACATTGATCATTGTTACTTGTAGACCGAGTGCAAGAGACATCGCGGTCGCATCATAGTTGAAATTCGACTGTAAATAAATGTGAAAACGAGCTGGAAAGATGGTAACAGGAAGGTTACGAACCTCCGACGCACGTCAGAGAACTCTGAGGTCTTCCAAACTTTCATTGTCTTACCAGTCGAGGGTTGATTTTTCGGCGCCCTGCGGACTATCCTACTCTTTTTATGTTTACTGACTTGAGTCCGAGCAGGACAAATCGCCTACACTCTAAAAATCATGGGGGAAAGAGCAGATCTGTCTGGCTACTGAGCGAAAATGGCAAGGTCAAAGCTGATGGTAGCAGACGACTTTGCTGACGCGGAACCGTTCCAACAACACGACTGCAGCATCTCCGGAGATGAAGACCGTTTCTGTGGGACTTTAGTATCTCGAATATTGCGTTAGCAACGTGATTAGGTCGAGATATTAAACAGATCTTTACATGCAAAAGTACTCAACCCAAGGTTGGGAGAATACGGAAGACTGAAGATCGCGTCTATGCACGGAGGTGAGAGTGGCCTTGAAGCCATTGGCAGGAAATCCTTCGTCTTTTGACATTGCATGTTGTTTTCCTCTCTGGCCAGGTTTTGAATCAGCTTTCAGATAAATACTGTGAAAGATGAATGGACGTCCGACGCCGGGCGCTTACCCCGGCCTCCTCCGCTCCACAAACGGAGGATACTCTTCTTTCTTTCTTCCGTCATGTTACGGACACTTTCTCGCACTAACAGCGGAAAACCAAAGAGAAAGTGCCTGTCTCCTGTGCTATTCGTTGTCGCCGTACGGCCTGATAACCAGAACGATGTTACGGAACGCCCGAATCCTCGAATCCCAATCGAACTCGTGGAGAACATTATCGATTTCATGATCCAAAGCCATCGCTCCGACTCCAAAGCCGCTTTCGCTGCAGTTTCGTCCTTCTCTCTTGCCTCAAAAGCCTTTCGTCAAGTAGCTTTCAGGAATTTCCTCCGATTGATCTGCATAAATGACGATTCTACATCCTGGGATGGTATACACAGTATGATATCTGAACATCAAGCTCGAAACGGGGATGCAGAGGGCTTCAGCTTGATAAAGTACGAGAAGCTGCATTCTGAATTGCTTGACCACATCCAAATCTATTCCAACAGGGCCTTTGACACGAGCTCCACTGCAATAACCAAGGACGCGAGGAGGCTTAAATCTCTACTCAAGCTTCAAGGTCTTCGTCTAGCGTTTGAAAGGGAAGGCTTGAGCACCCAGCACTCCATCTGCAATCTGCTATTCTCAAATATCGCTTCATCCAATCTGTCCGTCCTTGTCATCGACATGCTGCCCCGCATCGACCGGACTTTGCTATCTCTCGTTTCTGCTACATTTCCCTCCTTAACGATTCTCCTCTTATCGGTAACGGGACGCTTACCATGTGAGGGTCCTGTCTATGGCAATCATTTTCTGGACGCCTTGGAATGCTGCTTGCATTCTCCGATCCCACATAGCCACGGCGACTTGATTTTGCTGGTTGTAAGCCCTACAGATCGCGCATAGAGTATAGTTCGCCTCGGTGCTGATAGTACTTCTCTTCAGGAAGCATTTGGAGAAGCGCTACAACCTCTAGTTCAACTCCGGGAATTGCAACTGGGAGTTTTTCTGTCGGACGAACACACTATCTATACCCACATCCGACACTCAAACCGCGTAAAAGATGCCGGATATCTCATCACGACGAGTCCATCTGACTGTAGTGTATGTCGGGACGCGCTACAGATCCGCGCAAGAGAAGAGCGTGCCAGCAGGATGATATTCAGCAAACTGGAAAATCTCCGCCGGATCAGCTGGAGCACTTTGTTCTTGGATGTGCCTATGGAGACTTTGGGAGATGGGTTATCGCATTCTGTAGTTCCTCGTCAAGAAGGTGATAATGCCTTTCAAATGGGCACTATACAATTCGAGCTAGCGGGGTAGAGGGACAGGTAGCATACGACTGCTTGAAGATTGCTTGCTTTGCTTGTTTGCTTTGCACTTTTACTGTATTCGCCATCGTCGAGGAAGCCTTTTTGGGCAATGTACACTGTTCGAGAACCATGGACTGGAACACATTGTGTTATTATCAAAAGATTATCAAATGGGTGGATTAGATTAGGAGAATAATAAGCACGCGTTGAAGTCCAAGTGCGACGTCGATGTGAAGGACAATTGACAATACCAGAAAAAGTAATTCGAAAATAAATGGGCCGTGCGTGATCATCTAGTATATAACAAATTAGTTGGCCCCGAACCAGCTTTGCACTCGGCCACACGTCGCTCGTTCTCTCCACACAACAGTATACCAACTCTTACCCCTTAAGCACCCAAGTAAACGGTCTCGAGACGAGTTCCAAGAAAATGTCCCCCGCTACCAAAACGTCCTCCGACTTTGCTCATCTCTTTGAGCTCTTCGAAAAACTCGCCTCCCGTCGCTCGCGTGCGGAAGAGGCAGGAGAGCAGCAGCAACTATCGGGGATGACGATGGAGATGAATAGGGACACCGACTCGGACACCCACACTCTATCCATTCCGACAGATCTGCAGCCCGTGTTCCGCAACCTCGCGACTCTTGTCACCCCGAGGACCAGGACCAGCATCGCGCAGAGAGGTAGTCGCAACGGCGGCAAAACACTCGCCTTCCGCTCCTCCTCCTCTGCCTCTGCCTCTGCCTCTGCTTCCTCCGCCGCATCCGTCATAGAGACCGAAACCGAAACCGATAAAGAGTCACTCGCGAAATTCCCGATGAAAGGCGGCAAAGAATACCGATTCAAATTCAAGATGATGCTTCACAAGTTGTACGAACTCGACGAGTGGGGGAAGAAGGTGAAGGAGGTTTTAGAGAGGTCGCAGAAAGAGTTCAAGTCGTTGGATGAGAGGGAGAATGAGACTGAAAGTAGATATGGGTCCAGCGAGAATCACCGGGAAGCTACAACGACAATAACGATGACAACGACGAGAACGACGAAGATAAGGCAAGATAGGAGGAGAAGAGAAGTAAACGAGGGGTTAGCGTCTCCGAGTAAAGTATATTTTGGAGGGGGGGTGGAGGCGGGAATCACAACTCCTCCAGCGAAGCGTACAGGTAGACCTCGTAGTCACACTGTGGGCTCTCCAGGAGTCAAAGGAAGGGAGCCGGCACATCGTAGCGCTGGCAATGGCGTGGCCCCCGCACTCCGAACTGTAGCTGCAAGTCCTCGAGATGAAGAAAGGGCAGTGAAGAAACGCTGCGTGGGCAGAAGAAAGTCGATAAGCGGAATGAACGCAGGCGAAAAGGCCTGGTTCTACGACGCAGCTATAGCGTCCAGCGAAATTAACGAGCGGCTTTGCACCTTCGACACACCAGTATCTGCGCCCCTTTCTCGCTATGGAGCTTTACAGCCAGACGGACGTAGGAGGGTGCCGCCGCCGCGTCCTCGAGTGAGCTCAGTCGCTTCCGCCGCCATTGAAGAGAGGCAACAAGTTTATGAGAACACCATCAAAAAGCGGCGCGCAACAGGTGTGGCTGTTGTCAAGCGTTCCTAGTACATACTGGTGCCGAGACTTTTTCTATTTCTTTGCACGACACGACTGGATAATTCGGAGATGGACCGAAGACGGTTTAAGGAGGCTGTCAAAACACTATTAGTAGAAAATTGTATCCACATTCATTATAGAGTACATAACATGTACTTCGCAGGAGCAGCAGTTAGTCAAAGAAATTTTTCCGCCTTTCGAACTGATAGTCCAATCCACTGAGGCTTTATCACAGGCGACGGCCTTCTGGAAATGAAACGTTCATCGTCTAGAGTAAATCACAAGGGCATCCAAATATTCAGAGCGTACTTGCTACATTGGGAATCGACTAGGTCGGTCAAAAGAGGTAAAAAATCGAACTAACTCGTTTTGGCTATCACTTGAAACCCGCGTAGCGACAGGCGAAGAGAAAAAATATAAAGCCCTTGATTTTGTTTGTCCCATCGTCGCAACCGATAACATGGGGCCGGCAGACGTAATTCGTTATAGGCCGCCTACAGTACATATATGTACGGCCGAAAAAGTGGGGCCTATAGTATAGTAAGTAATCTGCGTTGACAGAAAATAGTTTAAATAAAAATTTTTTACCGAAGAGCAATTAGAAGCGAAACGAGCTGCGGTGCCTTGTCCATGCTGTAAGTTAAGAAAGCTGCATATGATGCCCACCATAAACGTCGTCCCAGATAATTTCAAGCTATTTCAAGGCGGGAGAGAGAAAAGGGCTCCGCGACGATCTGGGCAGTGGAACAATCAATGATGTCGCAGTCGTAAGCGAACGGCGTTCTTGGATGCTCGAGATTCGGGGTCCAGATATGCATCATAAAATCCAGCAATAAATTCTTCTGACTTGAAGCCGAAGCGATTATACAACAGCTGAAAAAGGCAGCAATTCAACGCTGTGACTTCACAGGGGAACGGAAGAAAAAAAAAAAAAAAAAACAAAGGTCGCCACGTACCATGGCAGGATTGTTCGCAGAAACATGTAAAGTGATATCCTTGCCAGGGTTTAACGTTATGAGATGATACAGCATCGTGCTAGCGAGTTGGCAGGCATATTAGTACAGCAGATAGTCGCACGAGAGAACCAATAGACTTGCGTGCCGATATTGGAACTATCCCAGCCATGCCTAACAGCCAGATACGTGATATAGGTTTCCCTCGGCGAGCTCATGATGGCCACGCCAACGACCAATTTGTTGTATGATGCGACAACCGTACATTTTTCGGGAGAATAATCGAGAGAGTCGCTGACTGGACGATGGAAAATAAGAACATCTGTCATAACACAAAATGTTGACTGTTACTCACCGTCTATTCCCTGCCAAAAAGATCGAGTGAGAATGTCATGAACTTGATCTAAATGCTGGCTCTGCAGAGAAGTGTACATGATGGCGGAGCGCGTCTCATTCACTGGATCGCGATTCGGACTAAGGTAGAGGAGGGTAGACGTGAGTGTTTTTTAAAATATATCAATACAGTTTCTTGGCTGGAACACACATACTGTAAAAGTTGATAATGTTCACGAATATCATCCATAAGGTCCATCCATGGCGTCTTGGTCTCCCAATCGGCGTAAATCAACCCAAGAGTACGGGCATGAACTCCGTTCAGCCGAGACGCGAAAGAGCTCTCGTACGGCGTTTTACGAATACATGCCAGAGCATCGAGCGTTTCCGGATTGGGCGTGACAGAAATCACCTCTGCTATGCCCTCCACCACACCTTCGGGGGCTGTGGATATGTCGGGACTACGCAATGACGCGCGATGTCGTTCCTATACAAAAAAAAACTTGCCAGGTCCATTCATGATGAACTTCACGCGCCACAAAAACAATTGACGAACACGTTCTACTTTGAGCTTTCGTAAAGCAATGGCCTCGGGAATGCTGAGAGGTACAGCTTGATCAGTGTGAGTATTGATAATCGAAGATATTTCCGCCCGAGTGAGCCGCCTTAGTAACACCCCCTGGGATAAAGCAAAAGAAAGAACTAATATTAGCACTAACAGCGAAAAAAAAAAAAAATTGTTGCTGTTCAAAACATACAAAATCGTCTCTCTCCGCATCCTCCATCAACCGATCTCTGCGGGCCTGAATGTACTCTGGGAGGAGTTCAGCGATAACATCGTCGAACCCGTAATCGAATTGAAGCAATTCTTCCTCATCATCCGGCAGATCCTCTACCTCATCTAGCAAAGGCTCAAAAGAAACCTCGGCCACTGGCGGTTCTTCAGAGGATTCTTCCCGACGTTCAGTTTTCCTGCGTTTGTTATGGCGTGAATTGCGGCGGAGATGCTACGGGATCTTGTTGTCAATAGATGCGTTATGCAGATGGATGCAGTGAGGCAGTAGTTGTACCTTGTGCGATTTGCTATACTCGTCCTCGTCACTTGAATCACTAGCATCCATGCTAATTCTATCGACTCTGATGTACAAGGGACCGACAAATTCAAAGAAGAGGCAAAGAGCTAAGTGCCCTGGTGGTGGTCTAAGCGAGAGTCGGTTACCCGATTTGGTGACTGTTCGTCAATAGTGTTCACGGGCCGCCCCCGACCGCGCCAATAGAAGGACAGTTCTGTCTATTATACGAATACAAGTCTCTAAGGCTACAGTCGCGGTCTACTCTAGATACAACAAGAAAGCAATACAACAACAGATAACACAGAGGAATGGTCAAACCTGCCCTCGCTTCCCTCTTACAATAAGACCGCCATCCCAAGTGCTCACAGCCCATCCATCTTCTACGAGGGCCTTCTGCAGAGCCGGTTTGAGGACGGATGTCTGATTGGCAGAATGCGTACCTCGACCCGTTATGACTTTGAGCGGTTTAGCTAGCAAAAGAGTACGTAAAAACTAGGCGCATGAGGTGAGCAAATTCAGAACGTACAAGGCGTACAGCGCATGGAAGCGAGGGTTTCCGAAACGATGACGATAGCTTCAGATACTGGCAGATTGAATAAAAGTTAAGTGGTCATCCACGCAGACAAGTTAGGATAACTACCCGTCGTTCCATGGAGATCTATGGTATCTCGTCCTTGTGACGACATGCTATTAAAAAAGTCGTAAATCCATAGTTCTGACTAACATTACGGCGAAAAAGAAAGTCACCGTTTTGACTCAACCATTGTCCTAGCAGCCTCTAGGGCATCTTTTTTAGCAAGTTCTTGGAATTCCCTTGCCTATTTCATCAACTCAGCATAGCGTTTAGATTGAATAACCTATTCATATGACAACATACCCGTTCAGCAAAGTACAACGCAACCTCCCCGCCTCTCGATTTGGCATTCCCCTTCTGCCACATCCGCGATGCCTCACGCAACATCTCGTTCCGCCGACGAAGGCTATCTTCAATACGCTTTCTAAACTCGCCTAGCTCCCCCACATCCCCTTTACCCCCTTTGCCAAATCCATTCCCTGATCCTCGCACTTTAATGCCGTTCACGTCTCTTGTATAGGCCGGAATATAAGCGGCGTGGGCGTAAGGTGTTTTACGAGGTTTACGGCGCGGTACGGCCTGCCATTGATAAGGACTTGGCTTGTTTTTGGACCGCAGGGATGGAGTTTGAATTTTGACGAACGGCGGAGGGGGTACGGGGGGCGGGCCGGAGGGGGGAGATCTTTTGACTTGAGTATTCGCTGGATCGCCTGCAGGACTTTGAGGGGAAGGAACCACAGCAGGTGAGGAACCAGTCACGACGGGCTGGTGATAGATGCCCATTTCGAGGCATCCAGAAGCATCGTCATCTAGTTCACGAAGCAGACGAACGAGGTCTAAAGCTTCGTCCGCACGTCCCAAAGTGGCGCCGAGGGACAGCTCTATATCCGCTACTAGACGAGAGCTTTGTTCAGGGTCCAAATAATCATATGACGGAAGGAGAACGTCTAATAGTGATATCACTGTCGGGGTATAATCGGTTTCATCATTACTAGCATGATTTTCGATGATCGCGTGGAGGGCGTCAGTGAGAGCGGCATACGGCGTCGGATATTTCGGGGAATGGAAATAGGTCGAGAAATATGACGGCTGCTTGGAAGATAGCAGCGAAGCCAGGTGTGAAGAAAGAGAAGAAATTTGCGTCCATGGATCGGGGGCGGCAACGGACGGAGAAGGTTGAGTGGCGACGGAGGGAGAAGGTTTTGCGTGCTGTTGCTGACGGACGTCAACCAAGGTAATTTTACGACCTTTGTTTTTCTTCCGTCCTGAATCCATCGAGCGCGGTTTCTTGCCTACGGTCTCCCAAGGCTGCTCCTGCTCAGCGAATTTGCCAGGACCATCCAAATCATCGAATCCACGTTCTGTCATCTCCCTGATTGACTCCTCGCTCAGTATTCGATCTACGACGTCAGACATATCAAGAACTCCCCCCTCTAATTCGGCATCAAGAATAACACGCTGAAGATGCTGGTGAGCAATATGAGGTAAGGCAGCTTGTAGAAATCCAAGAGGGGTGTAGAAAGGCTGATTGGAAAAATCCGCACTGTTGGACGTAGAGGTTTCACCGTTGGTAAAACTTAGGCTGGGGGTACTGTCATCAGTTACTCCGACATCGCTGAAATCCTCTGCCAGAGCAAGTACATCGGCTTGAATCGCAAGTTCAGAGAGAGTTGCATGCACAGCGCTAATGTCCGCTTCTAAAGGTTCTCGGCCTTCCAAGTCTAATAAAATGGCAGCTATAAGCGAACTATCAAGTTGTGGATATTGTCTCTGTAAATGATGAGTAAAATTCGGATAGCAAGATCAACCAACTGACCTGAAATGAGTCAAATAACTGACCCTGGATGTTCATTTTGTAAAGTACAAGATGTACAAATGTACAAGTGGAAGCTAGAAGGAAGGAGCGGAGAAACTTATGAATCTAAATTACTCATTGAAGCTAGGAGCCCATAGTCACGTGCTGGAGCTTAATCACGCTGCAGCGCCTCCAATCAGTGTCACCAACTGAACACGCTCAACGCCCAACGCCCAACTTGTACTTGCACCACTAGCTGACCACTCTTCTTCTCGCTATTCTTGACGAATAACATGCTTTTCTATCTCTCAATATTTGCCCTTTTTGCTCTCTTTGTTCTCGGTAAGCAAATCTCGGCTTTACTTGGTTTCACCGCATTGAAATTCTCTCCAGCCTTGCACCGATATCGTGCTTCAATAGCTCCCCATGTTCCCGAGCGCGTGAAATCCTTCTTTCCACGCTTCAACAACTATGTCCCATTATCGACTTTTACTGATCAAGCAAATGCTGGAATGTCCTCTTCCAACTTTGATATCGAGGCAAATATCATGGACGGCGATTCGCGAACTGGTTTGGATGAAAGAGGAACTCGGGAAGTCATGGAAATAATGCGGCAGGAGAGAGTCAAGTAAGTTTCTTTTTCGTTATGGACCCATATGCCATCTCAGATCTCACCATGACGCAGCTTTGATCAAGCCAGGTTGATTCGACACAACAGAATTCTGGCAAGTAATGGAATTGACCCCTCGGGTGAAACTTATATACTTTTCAATTCACATTTTCATACTGACTTTTTCGCATCAGGAATGCCATTGGATTCAAAGGCCGTCACTCGTCTGTAGCGGGGGACATCGCGCTTGAGAGCGCGGCTGTAGCTCACTTGATGTAACATCTATCATTCTTCGTTCCCGAACTTTTGTCGCTCATTTCAGCTGTGTGTAATTTCGCTGTAATCTACCCGTCTTGATTGTTTGCTATCGTGTCCGGGATGAACGTTTACGTGTCTAATCAATTCAATTGTTCATACGATTATGGTCGAGTCCTTCTCAAGAGTTGTAGCACTTCCTCCCTCTCTTCCGCTCCCACTGATTCCCACCTTACCCCCGAGGAGTCCTTCCCCGGAGTCGGGGACATTTGTCTTCCGCCTCTTCTAGTCTCCAGACATCTCGGATTTTCCATGTGCCTGCGCACCCATATGCGGCACTCGAAGACTTGAAGTAATTTATCATGCTTTCTATGCCATATTTCATTCAAACGACAGCCGGAGGGACATCGATTCGCTAAAGTTCAATATTCATCGCCTATTCTCATCATTTCCGGGTTATTCGTGAGTAAAGAGAGTTCTTCAAACTAGGACGAGACTGTCATCTTGACATCTTCCAAGGTCCAGATTTTCAGGGGAATTGAGGTCGAATCGTTGGATGATTCTTTTCAATAATCCCGACGAAAGCAGAAACAATCGGTCACAGAATCGGAATGAATCAATGAATCATTGTTGTTAATCAACGCCGCCTCCATCCGACTCCGGACGCTCACCTCACTTTGATCTGCAGCTGCTGCTACACGTACCCGACGGCCGCTTCCACCAAACCACGTATTGCGCCACGCGTACTAGTAGTCAAACGAGACTTGTATGTCATGTATCGAGTTTTCAGGTGCCTGCTCAAACTCAACGGTTTCATTAATCATGCTCATAATGCCCGCATGCTTTCCATGCACTGTGGGCTGTACTTGTTTAACTTATCTGATAACTGATCGTCTCACGCGCGGAAGTTCCAACGAAGATCTGCCACCGCCTATCGAAGGCGGGTCCGGACTGTCTGTCATACCTCTGTTTGGATCCACAACGTTACACAAGGCCAAGTCGCAGTTGCTACTTCGGAGATATCAGTGGACGAAGGGAATCCCCATTTACCCTCAACGCTGTTGAATCAGTGATTCTTCTTCCGAGTCGAATTTAACCCCTGTTAAACGCTCAGTTACTTACACTTTCATTTTTTTCTCCTTCTCCTTCTGATGATGCTATACATGCCAAGCTCGGTCCCGTTTCAAAACTTTCACCTTGTACCGGTACAGTTGCGTAAAAATTTGTATTCTCTTGACCTCCAATAGAACATGACCGTGATTGACCGCAGACAGATGAGCAACAGCTTGTAACATTCGAACTTCAAAATTTCGGCCCAAGTAGTAATAGCAAAAAGTTGACTTTATATAGTAAAGTAACACTATATTCGATGTCATTCCTTGTCCGACGGTTCGTGGGCGCAGCCAAGCCCATCAAATGTGTATTGCTATGTAAGGTTTACACTGTACTTGGAACTTACTCGGACAGTAACTAACAACTTGAAACCGGCGGTAAGGGTATATATGTCCAATGTATCAACAATGATTCTGTCCTTTCTTTTTTTGTAACTTGGGTTGTTGATAAATGAAAGCTTTGGAGCTCTTTGGACCTTCAATCCGAGTAACATGAGTAAGTAGTGAAGGGGAAAGTGCTAGAGCCACTGCAAGTATCCTGTCAAAATATTAAAATATCATTCATCCAACTCACTTGTCACACCCTCCCGAAGAAATTCAATACTCGTCGGTGAGTAATGCCGGACGTCTCCGCTCTTCCACCCTCATCCTCCGAAGGAAAGGACACGTCCCGACTGGGACCCCATGTACCCCCTTGTCATCCCAAAACACGCACATAAACGTATTCAAAGGCATGCCCAAATGAGAAAATCTCTTTCAATCGCGAATTTCATTTCCGAATGACCGTCAGTTCCATATTCGGATTTGAGAGGTAAATCAATAACCTCAAATCAGGTGTGTATGCGCCTGGCGCCAACATGTATGAACATGGAACATGATAAATCTTCGGAAAAATACTGGTTGTTCGCTTTTTACAGATTTGAATTCTAGACAAGCGCATTCGAATTACTTTAACATATTCTGAAACAGCTTCCTCTCCATACACCGTCTATCGATCTTTGAACAGTTTGTTACACGGCTACGCCACTTGATTAAACTTCGGAGCCAGTATTTCGGCCAGGTGATCCAAATATCTTGTTTAAACTCTGTAAACTTTGTTCGTAGTATTCAGGTTCTTAAGATTCCGAATTATATTCTCTCTTCAAATACTCCTTCTTCCAAGCGTAGAGGATAAATAGTCCAAGAACTCCTATGATTGGAGCTGGCCATCTCCGTTGTTTCAATTGGCCACGGATGCTTTCAAGGATGATTTGGCTTTGGCAGCGTCAAGTTCCTTGCTACATACTTACTACATAGCCTATGTTTTTGCTCCGGGTAAGTGCGTAGAATGACGACTGAACCAATTGACGGAGAGGAACGCTAGCGATAAATTCCTGATATATGAATTCACGAGGTGCCATTTGCCAGACGCCTATAGGGTGCCTCTTTCAGGAAACCTTCTAGCGCCTTTCTGTCCATCCATCTCGCAATCATCAAGGTCTTGTGAGAGGTCCTGAGTCCTGAACGAACAGCCTCAAGGTCGACAGACGAAGAAATTGCTACCGGAAAAACAACGTATGCAAGTTCCGAATAAATTATAGTACGGATTTCATTTCATTTATACGCATACAGGAGTGGGACTTTGCAGGAAAAGGGCTAGCCAATCAAATATATGCGAAGAAAAAAACTAGGACCTTGTTACGAGGATTCGGATGCGAAGAGGTGGTAGTGGAAAGAGCTATATCTATCTCTGATCATCGAAGAAGACAATCCAAACACACCCCAAAGAATACACATGTAAATGATAGAGGAACGACTCGAGAGCGACAGCTTGTATGTATAGAAGAAGGCTGGATCTAAAATAGATCCAGAGAAGAAGGCGTTATCGTGTTGGAGAATGTGGTTTTGGGGGGACAGCGTTCACGGTAGATCTATGTGATACCGAAGACTAAAAGGTAAAGTGAGAAGATCGATTCGAAATCTGGACAACAGGGGCGAAAGCGAGGTGATTAAAACTCAGCGACCATGAGCTAAGAAAACCGAGGAGCGTTGAAAAAATGAGGCGAACAATCGATAAGGAAAACGTTGGTGGCGGCGGGAGATCTATGTATATCGAAAATGAACAAGGTGATTGTCACAGAGAGAAAACACATTCCGACTGAGATATAATTTACAGAAAAAGCGAGAAGCTGTGGAGAAAAAAAGATGGCTGATGAAGTGAACATGCATGTGAACGAAACTGGGAAAACGAAACGAGAAAGTGTGGGCGAATCAAGTTCTGGGGTACAACAGAATAAAACAGAAAATGCGATAGGTGTGAAATCGTTCCCACGATGACGAAGGGAAACAGAGTTAGTGATAACTGAACGTCGTAGTCTAAAGGTTGAATATTGAGGTTGAGGCCGTCGAGGATGAACGCTGTAGAATAGTTACCGGTTAGCGACGAAAGTAAAGCCGAAATTAAAATAATGAAGACCCCACTGAACAATAGAAATTTCTCATCTCGGGAAACTGAAATTCTTTACTGTTACTTCAGTAACAGCTCATCGTCCGACGAGTTCTCTCCGTCGCGCGAACCGTCTTCTATCAAATTTTCTTCCGCCCTAGCTCTAGCTCGCGCAAGAGCAGCAGCGCCAGCTTCTGGCCCGGTCAACATACCTTTTCCTCTGGCCCCACCCTTGCCAGCCAACGCTTTGCTGAGCCCCTTCGCCTTGGAAGCGGCCGCTTTGGCGCGCGCGCGGAGACTGTTCAAAGAACGAGCGTTGATCACAGTATTAGCGTCAGTAACGAGGTCTACGGAGTGCGCAGGAGAGTAATTGTCCTTGGGGTTCGAAAAAACCATAGGTCCGTCAAGGAAATTAAGCGTGTCATCTCCGTCGTCTTCGAGGAAAGGTGAGCGTGGAGCAGAATCATGGGTGGTTGAAACTAATTTAGAGTCACAAGTAGTATTAGCAAGAGTAATTTCAAGATCTTCGTCTTGAGGAGGGGTCGACGCATCTTTGGAGCTTTGTTTTGCTTCACCGGTACTAGCAGTTCGTTCGACAACCAAGGCAGGAGCTAGTGGCGCTGGAACGACAGTGCCGCTACGGCTACGTCTCATTATACCTGCAGCCTGGCTCGGAAGACTGGCCAGCGTGTTTCCGACATGAGCGACGATACTCCCGCTTCGGTTTCGGGTACGAGGAGCAGAGACAAAGTTTGCGGAGGATCCTCCAGGCATATGGTCAGGGGCCATGATACTGCCACTACGAGCGCGTCGAGCCATGGCGGGAATAGATTTGGTTCCAGCAGAGCTTCGTTCTTTGCCGATAGGCAGGGACGGTGTGAGGCTAGACGAACTGGACGCACAGCGAGAAGGAGGATTGGGAGCCGACGGACCTGGAACGCTCGCGCCTTGGTCACCGTCACCAGCGGGGACAGATTTGGTAGAGCCAAAGCTTCCTGGAACAACTGTTCCGCTTCTAGTCCTCTTAGGAATTGCTGGAGGGGCGATAGGAGCCGCTGCCGAGGTCTTGGAAACGGGCCCAGGGATGACAGTTCCGGACCTCGTTCGCCTAGTTCCAGAAGTTACTGGAGCCGCCGGGTCGAACTCAGAAACGGGAGCCGGAAGCGAAGTATCGAGAGAGCGGGTTCGAAGCGGGAGACGAAGGCATTGCGATTCAGGATCGTCAATAAAAGAGTCGAGACTTTCATCGGATTGCGCTGATAACAATTGGAACTTTGGCTATGCGAAACAGAGCGAGTCGGTAACTTACCGATCATCAAGTTATCGAGCAATCCCTCAAGCACTTGTTCGGGAATACGCTGTTCTTCGTCCATGGCCATGTCGTCATCTGGATCGGCGCTCCCTGCTTGCTTATATGCGCTGTGTTTGGGATTTCCTGGCACCAAAGCCCAGTCAGCGGTTTTTGGAGGGGAGATTAGAGAGTCGCTGATCCATGGAGACCTCGGGCCCATCTCTTCGTCAGAGTCTTCCGAAGGGGTAACATACCCGCTGCGAGCCTTGGACTTGTTCTTCCACGCTTGCTGCAATAGCCGGAATGGTCGAGACGCTTCCATATCTTCATCCGAACATCCATCTGGGTCGCTATCGGTATCTGTGTCTGGAAACTCAGCGGCGGACTGCAAAGACAGAGCGGATCCGGTGAAAGCGGTGGGGTCCATAGTCCCCCCAAATCGACGATCGGTGACGCCAAGAGAGCCAAGATGCTTGAAAGGCGTAGACGTGCCACGTACGTCCGAGAAAAATGCATCAGGATCGGCCTTGTCTACGTCCATCGCGTCTTCCAGGGTTACGCTACGGTTGTAGTCATACATGGAAAGCTGAGATGGGGGACGATTGAAGTCGAGCTGAGAGTGATTCGGGGAAGGCCGAACGATGGGATAGAAAGCATCGGGAGGAAGGTCGGCATCGAGATGGAATTCAGGATCACTGGGAGGAGCGTGAAGATCGATGGCCGAAACAGTGTGGCTGGGTACATAGTTCCAGCTGGAGATTCTGGGAGGTGTAGGAGCCGAGGGCCGACGAAGTCTAATTGGAGATTCAACGAGAATTGGAGAGCTGACGGTCGAATGCGAAGCTTGACGAGAAATGTTGGTATTGAGCCTTAGGTCAGACAAGGTGCGAGGATTCGGGAGAGATTCTGGGCTGGAAGCTGATGATGCAGAGCTAGAGCAGCTATTGAAAGGACTTTCTAGTGTAACGGGACGTCTTCTGGAAGCCTTGCCGTATTTCTTGACTCGACGGTAACGCTGCTTTGGTTGGGGAAACGGACTTGAAGTCTGCAGAACTGACGCATTTTCTTTCAGATTTGTAGAGCTCGTTCTACGATGAGTACGTTTCGTTGAAGGAATCGGAGAGAATTTGGATGGAGACTCTGCAGGACCGACAGAAGAGGGCAATTTGAATGCTGAATCAGAGCTGAGAAGTGAAGGATGTGGGGTTTCATAGCGTGTATCCAATGGTTTTCGCAGCTTGGGCCTTTTGGGAGGTTCAATCGGCGCGTCCGTGGATATGTTACGCTTCAGTAGACGAGCATTCATGATTGTACACAGGAAAGGAGTAAAGAAGCATTTTGGTCATCTTTGCTCCAAATCAGTGCAATACTTCGGTACATGTTCCAATTCAACCGCTATTGCTGTAACCGACCTTAGCTCAGTTGGAAGAGCGCGAGACTGTAATGGAAAACTTGTAATCTTGAGGTCGCCTGTTCGAACCAGGCAGGTCGGATCCATGCAAACCGGTATGGTTTTTTCCACTCACTTACATTTTTCTGAGAGCGAATCATTGAGTCCACAGTTCTTCATTTGTTCTATATCCTTTTTAAGGAACGAGGGTAGTATACATATCTGTAGTAGTTTCCGGTATAATATTGAAGTCGTATTCTTTAGAGCAACAGCAAAGTATGGGAGAAAGTCCTGTGAAATAACTCGCTTTGAACTCTTGTTCTCGCATTTTCCTTTCATTCTCTGCACAATCTCAAACCGCCGAGAATGTAAAAGATTAAATGTCCGGTAGTCAGTGGTCTAGCACTGCTGGACCGAGTGATTCATGAACTTATCTCTCAGTTCCTCACACAGATCTAGCTTTGAGCCTAAAAATGTTCATGGGACCACCTATCCACTGCTGTCCACTCCTAGACCGCATCAAACACCAATTCTGTTGCTTGCGGATTGATCCCAAGACTACAGCGGATCGTCCATCCATCTCAAGCACAGGCTCAAGCCACAACCATCGGAGCAACCGGCCAATAAACGACGCTGCCGCTACTGTCTGTCTGTCTCTTAGAGCGAGTCTTGAACGGAAGAACGGAAGCCCCTGGACATTTCTATACTCTAGTGCCTGGTAAGAGAACGCGAAATGAAAAAAGTCAATCTCACTTGCTCGTCAGCAGTCAGTAATTGTTTTTTAAGGTTAACTTGGCCAAGGTGGGGGAGCATTCCTTGGGCTATATATTCCACTGACGAGCTGATTGGCAATTGACAGTGTCGAGTAAGTTAAGGTAACAGAAAACGGTATACGATGGATCGCCGGCTTTCGGGAAGGCATATACTAGAGTATGATTGTTTGCAGAGTCCAATGCGAATTATCGTCAAGGAAAGGAATAAATAACCATACATGGTATGATCTCGATGTTGTCATTTGAAAAATCTGCTATCATCGTGTCAAGCTGTACAAGTATGTACAAGTCCGAAACAAAATCAAGTCCGCGAGAAGGTACTACCAAGTATACTCTATGTAAAAGATTTTGGTCAAAAATTTCCGTCCGAGGAGTCCATTTGGAGGATAACGTATAAAGTAGTGAGCACCTACAAGTTACAATACATGTATTAACTCTTTAAAGAACGAATCTGACGGCTCTAGTTAGCCGGGAACGGATGTTACCCACCGTATAGAGTACCAGTATCGAACACCACGGGCCTTCAAGTGCGTACTAGCGTGGACTTTACCGCCGTTTTGTAGTGAGGACCCATTTCTGGAAAGTGACTCTGTACAGTTCATACGAGAAAAGATCGGAACTGCAAGTATTATTCAAGTAATACATAGAAACATTGAACAAAAGAGAAAGAATAGCCGCCCAAGTGCGGCGTTCAGCAATGGTGCACAAGACCGTTCTGAGAAGCTCTTACAAAAGCTTTGGATAAGCTATACTGTGGTCTATTCATCAGGAACTCCTGGGCCACAAGGTTCGGAATTCACAGATTGGCGCAAGTGCTATACGTACCTATTCAGTGAGCTGGATGAATTGTTGAACAGTCTAACACTACGTCGCAGAATACAAAGGGGAAATCTTAATGCCGGGGTGTAAGTACTTCCAGAAAAGATCTGAAAAGCTTCGCGGAAGAAATAAGAAATATAAATGGATATGTATTATACGTACACAAGTATACACTGGATCCACGCCGGTCGACTCTATACGATTTAGTAACCAAAAGATGATACGGAAGGAACCTGTGGCAGAAGTGCAGTGTTTTGTTTGCATTAAAACCAATTCAATGCTCACCGACATCTTTGATGAACATGAGATAGTATTCGGCGTCATAAGCTCGATAGATAACACTCCTTAAGCCTGCCCGCTCCCTTTTGAATGGGTCCGTATGTATGTATATATGTTCAACTTTAAATAGGCACGCACCATCGAACTCCTGAGCGGGAACCAGGATTGATTGAACAAAGTGTACATACTTATCGAAGCGTGGATCCGGGACACAATAACAAATGCTTCAGAAGCACAGTGTTTATGCGACTGTATAGGCGGGTACGGCCGACCATGCCTATGTGCAGAACCCAGATTCTGAGTTGCCGATTTCAATCATGCACGACCATATGACGATGTGAGAGCCCCTCAGAATTTGGAGTAGTGAGAAATCAGGTTATTTGGCCAAAGGACTCCCAGAAGTCCTTCAAGTCTGACATCGCCGGCCGAGTCTAAAAAAGGAGAGCTGTTCTGGACTTGGATTTCCCTCTGCTCCGGGGGTATCTGAGGTCACTACGGCATCGCCGTTAAACGATTTGAGCTGAGCGTCACGGAGTGGCGGTAAATGCGAATTTTGAGGTCAAAGCTGGTTCTACGTGACCTTGCCAGAAATAGGAAGTCACCAACCATTGTTTGCTGGAGCAGAGTAAGTAGTGTCAAAGCAGGGCTTACCGAGAGGTTATTTCAAACGCCTGTTACATCGCCACCTGTACTCACCCTTCAAACTTCAAAGCGACCCTTCTCAGCCCAAGACGGAGTAAAACGGTTCTTCAAATCGGGCGCCGTTCAAACCGTACAAGCGGGCGTGAGACTCAACCGCTGAATGGAGAAAAGTTGAAAGCGGTCACTGGACATCGGAAGTGACGTGAAGGTGGCTTATAATCAGGTATAGGCAGCGGATTTCGAAGTCTGCATTGGCTCACTACCAAAGGGGGGATGATCAAAAGATTTTCCAACTGCGTAAAACAACTTGCGAGGCGTCATTGAACGCGTACGCAAATGTTTAATCTCTGCACGTCGGATGATTTGAGTCGTACACGACGCGCGTTTCGTACCAGTGTTCAGTCTCGACCACTCTAAATACCTGGGGTCAAACAACCTGGGGCCGATGGGGCTGCTTAGGAAGGGTCGAGTCGGGCTTCCAGGTGTGTAGAGAAGCTGGATTCTAGTCTCATTCCAAGCCGTAATAGCTGGTATTCGTCAAAGTGTTGGAATTGTGGACTTTGACGCGAAAAAGCCAAAAAAAACAGACGCCCATTGGCCAAATTGAATGAATCACGTGAAAATCAAAGCCAGTGCCTACCACGTCAGTTGATGGAGACGTCTTTATTTCTTAACTTTATGCTACAACCCTGACGATGGTGGTGAACAAGAAGCAGAATTTGCCAGGAGCGCCTCATATGGTCGGCTCAAGGACCAATTCGACCCAGTCTCTCCCTCGCGCCAAAGCCACGTCTAATTCAAAACCAATTTCGACGGCTGGCCCTTCTCCCTCTTCTCCCAACAAAAAATCTAAACTCAAAAAGCATTCAAAATCTTCAAAACACCACAAGTCTTCTTCAACCGTTGACAGACTAATTGTATATCTGCTTGCAGCTTTTTCAGTCTATGCTTTGTGGACATGTCCATCAGATACCCACTTGTCCAGTCCCCTTTGCCGTTCGCTTTCACAATACAGGACTCATGTCCTGGATCCATATGTTCTACCGCCAATACAAAAGGCTCTTTCACATCCATCTATTGCTCCAGCCGTCGCCCAGTTCAAATCTGCAGAACGCGTCGTGACTCCAGTAGTACTTCGCACTCGCGCAGCTGCCCAGCCCTACATCACCAGAGCGACCAAAGCTGCCCAGGTAACCGCGGCGACTACCTATGAAAAGGTTGTCGCTCCAGTTTACACCAAATATATCCACCCCTCATTACAAACATACGTTTTCCCTCAGTACACGCGTCACGTTCTTCCTTATGTGCAGCTCGTACAGTCACGCGTCATAGACCCGTATTGGACTCCTTTCACTCTCCAGACTCATATATACGTGAATAGAGCTCTACTCGTCATTCACAAAATATATATAGCTGTCACACCTCGCGTCCAAGCCGCTTACACGCACGTTCTCCCTCACATCGATCGCGCATGGCAAACCGTCAAACCCCATGTGCTGAATGCAGCAGAGACGAGCGCAAAAGTTCTGGGATTGGCTTTAGAGAAGTTTGGAGAGGCTAGGAGACAGTTTGTGGATCCCCATGTGATCAGGATTTGGGCCAAGGTTATCGAGCTGAGCGGTTCGACCACGGCCAGCTCCACCTTTGTTGCTGCTTCCACCGCTCCCTCCGGGACAGCCGTCTCTACGACCGCCGTGGAAACAACAACGGCCTCCTCCGAAGCTGAACCGGAGACTACGACATCGAGTACATCTTCCGTCGAATCTGTGACAATTTCGACGACGTCCACTGTAGTTGCGGTTGCTACCGAGTCCATATCAGAAGCTGTTGTCCCAGAGGAGCCACCAATCCCGGTCGAAACCATTGAAATCGTGTTGGAAGAGACAGTCGCACCCTCGGTGACTTCGGCAGAGTCTGAAACCCCCACCACATCCTCCACATCTTCCCTTGCTGCGGAGACGTTCCAGTCGGAACCAGCCGATTCTGAGGACCCAGTGGAGGCTGAAGCTAAAGTTGAAGTCGCTCCAGAGGATGACGACCTCGAAGAATTCTTCGCCGAGCTGGGATTCGACGAAGATGAACAAATCGAAGTTGAAGAGCCCACAACCGTCGAGGAACCTGAGCCTACGAATCTTACTCCCGAAGAAGCGGCTGAAGCCCGCCGAGTCAAGACCGCCAAAAAACGCGCTGAACTCGAATCGCGATTGGAAAAGTGGCGCCTTGACCTGGACGGATTAATCAAACGCCGCACCAAGGCTTTCAGGAAGGAACTAGTTCGGGTTCGCAAGGGCGCAGTGAGAGCATTGTTCCCCGATCCTGAGAAGGACAACAGCGATCTAGAGGAGGCCTTGACTCATATTCGTGGAGAAGATGTTGCCGGTGTTCTCGGACGCTTCGAGAAAGAATCTGAAAAGTTGTTGAAAGGCCTTGAAAGTTATCTGAAGAAGGAAGAAAAGGCTGTCAATGGTATGTTCTTTGTTCCGTGATCTTGAATGTCATACGTTGGCGCTAAAAATAAATTTTTTTTTATAGATGCTTCGACTGTAGACTTTGATGAACGCATGAGGCGCTGGTACAATGTTGTTGCGAAAGTCGAAGAACGTTTTACCGAGCGTTTGACTGAGCTGCAAGAAAAGGTTCATTGGTGGTACCTGGAAGTCCGAGAGCTTGAAGTGCAGGAGGTAAATTTTCCCCTCAAGTCCTTGTTCAAGTGCACTGGGTTTGACTTTCCTTTTTCAGTACCATCGCGCTACGACAGAAGTCAAACATTTCGCGCAGAAGGCCCAGGGTGACATGGGTATGCCCATGGCATGGCTCGACGATGTCACTTATCAGGATTGGCAAAAATACCACGATCTGATGCGAGGTATGTAAATTCAATGTGTCTCTTGCCTTTTTACCAACTCATTCTGTTTACCAGCGCACGAAAAATTCGATGAGCAAATCCGTTTCATCCAGAACGGTTCCCATCCATCGCCTCCTATAGACCCTCTAGTCCCTGCACTAGATAAGCTCCAATTGGAACTACAGGAAGTCCAGAGCGGTTTCAACTCCCGAATAAGGTCTCTGGGTCTTCAGATACATGAAATATTGGCCCCGAAACCGGTGCAGGAGACGGGAGAAGTACCCGTTGCAGGCGACGAGTCGGAGGAAGAACAAGTTAGTATCCTACCCCTCGATCCGTCCCCGTCAGCCCCTGTGGAGAGGAACGAGGGCGAGTTTGACGCCAGCAACGTTATTATTAGGAAGAGCAAGGAACAAGTGGAAGAGGCTATGTCTAACGCCCAGGAGCATATCCACGAAGAGTTATAGGGTAGGAGCGGAAAGCGTTTTGGTTGGCTGGGGTGAGTGGGAATCGCGTACAAGCTGAAACTAAAGGCATGAACGGTATGGCTTGTTACTGAGTAGGCCTTGGCTGCGGGAAATATTCTTAATCTACAATTACCTATGCTTGTCATATCGCGACTGGTCTGGGCTATGTGTTCCATTAATGTACTTTGTGTACTTCTTTTTCGATTTCTTAAATTGCCGGAATGCTATGCATTGTTTGACCACCCCAAAGCTCTTAGATTGTCGGCGCCACTGCAGGGATTGGTGTACATGTACTATTTTGTCTGTCCCCCCTTAGTGACACGCAGAACTTTTCTCAACTCAGTTGTGCGATCTGAGGCGATTAGAGCTATGAAGGCAAAATTAACACCCTACGCCACGTTCTGAACCGTTCCGCCTTGACCGGGGTGCTTGTGGTGCTTCTTCAATTACGAGGTTTTTCGCTCCTTCCTCTCGCCACTGTCAAAGTGTAGATGAAAATTGCCGGTTCGCTCATCACTGAGTGATTGCCTAAACGCCCGTGACAACTTTGTACACACACCATATATTCGAAGCAGCCACCATATGTTCGAAGTGGCTGCTTCGAGTTCAAACCTGATGCGTGAAATACTTGTTTGTTTTTAATTTAACCCTCCGACGACGGTGGAGATTCACGTCCTCTTGACAATGATAAACATTTGATTGAACTGATTCGAGCGCCAATACCTTGTTACGCTTGATCCAGAAAAAAAAGAAAACCTCTGCAAGACTCAAGAAGGATTTGCATATCATCGAAGGAGGCAAGTCCCACGGTCGTGCGCAGAAGAGGTATTTCAAAGATGATCACCAAAAATAAAAAAAACCAAATATATATGCCTGATTAGAACCGAAATTACCAATTCTGGAACATTGAGCGTCGGGTTCGCTTGCTGATTTTCAAAGGGACCCGGCGGTATGGAATCATTGGATGTCGTCCTCTCCGCGTTCTGATGAGCAAGACGCGGATGCAAATTTACTTCCACCTGTGTCCCTGCACGCGCCTTGCGAAAATCGGCGAGTAAGTACGCGTCGCGTATGTCCGACCGGTTTGATCGAAGTCATAATATCGTGATAAAGTATGATACAGGACTTGAGCTATCGAAGTAAATATCCAAAATCCATAACTAAATGCTAGAAACATGAATCTTGAATATAACTATGCAGTGAGGAAATGCCGGAGGAACAGGGCACATCGTAAAGGAAATTGAGAAAGGTACAAGTGTAGACTCTCTGGGCAGGTACTAGGTATGCCTCTCGGAACGAATCGTGGCCTAGAACGCGACCTGAGTGCGAGAAGTCGCGGTGATAGTCAAGTTTCTTTCTCATTAGAAACGCGGTTGAATTTTAGCACGACGAAAGGTGATTACAGTGAAACGGCGGATGAGGCAAAAAGGCTGTGAGGTAAAGTAAAAGCCAGAAAAGGAAGAAAGAGAGCGAAAGCGGGTGCAGATACAGCTGTGCAAGACGCAGGGAGAACCTGAGAGGGCCGAAGGAGGTTGACTTGAATGGACCTCGGTGTGTTTGAGAGTACTCCGAGGGTATCTCGTCCTCGCGTACAGTGTAGCTGGTACATTGTTCACTAGTGACAGACGTTCGTGCATTCAGAGGCAAATTTACCTCGCTTGAAGTTGGATTAACGACTTGCGGGAATTACAGTTGTACAGTCGCTCAGGACAACGAATTCAGTTCAGACTATTAGAAGGCAAAAAGCCCTCGACTAAAGCCAAGTTAAGAATATTCCGACTCTGATCTAGATATAGAGGTAAGTTTACAGTTCAATGCTCAGATTCTCAGTTATTCTCGTGCCCATGAGTAGAATACGCACGGTAAGGCCTGCAATATCAATACCTGTGGTGATGATGAATTAGAGTGATAGTCGCTGGAGAATATAGGCTAATCGAAGTAGCCATCAAGGCGGTAAAAAAAGGAATCTTCCTGTCTATGCTCGCAGGAAATTGCACCCATTCGTCTTCAACGATTCCCATGGGATCGCACCTCCTTCCAAATCGAGGACAAGGTTGAACGCCACATTTGAAAATTCTAATACCGATAACGGCTTTGGAAAGGCATCTTTTCCCGGATTTCAGAAATCCTTCCTATTTTCGAGAGCTGATTAGCGCGAACATCGACACTGCGACAATTTGGAGCAAGCTTAAACGTGTTAACGTGTTTTGAGCACTGCAATGGGTCCGCAGTGCACACTGACCGAGAATTAATTCGGCAAAACCCGAGAACGATGATTTGCGCAACTCTTACTTTAATACGGTATCACCTGGAGATATCAAGATACGTAGTGTTGATTCGCAAAACGAGTCTATTTATTATTTCTTTTTTTCCGGACAAGTGGATGGTTCTGGGGGACTGAGAGCCGGACTGCCCGCCGATTCAGGTGAAGCTGTCCACCGAGTGCGCAAGACTGCACCTTTCGACTCGATTGATGTGAAAGGAAGCCGCTGAGTGATTAAATCTATCTGCCAGCCGCCAGGTTGTTGGAAGCCTTTCACGAGTTCAGTTTCGCCCTGAAGATCTGAGAAAATTCGGACCCACCCATGCTCATAGTGTCGAACAAGATCCGCACTATCTTCGCAGAGCCATTTGTTTCCAGAGTGACAGAGGCGCAACAAACATAGACTGTATGATTAGCATGTGAACCGAAGGAAATATCACTTCGTCAGGCCAACTTACGAAGGTGGTGATGAGGGAACACTGGTTCAGCACGATTGGTATCGAACCGTCTCACGGATCCTTACATTCTAACCCCATTGACGAGGTCAATGCCCAGTCGTAGAAGGGCTGGATTTTTTTCGGACATTCAGATATTCAGACATCATTGGGTCCCCACAACCTTCATTTTATTCGTGGGTTTGACTTTACGTAGAAAAGTCTCTTAGGCCTACAGCACCCAGTGCGATTCTGATGCCAGAGTCGGAGTCAGAACGTTTAACTGTAACACGTTGCAAATGTGGATCACAATTATTATATAGGATTAAGGCTGCTGCGTTTGAGGGTTCAACTCAGCCGAAATAGGTTCGGACTCAGCGATATTGAGGTTCAAATCGGGGTCCTTCCTCAAATTAAACGAAAAAGAAAGTTTTTACTTGCAGAGAAACAGAACAAAATACAGGGCGAAAGGAAAAGTCCCGTCAGAAGCGTAAATAGATTTAACATAGTGTATGTCGTAGGATACCGAAGAAGTGAGCAAAGACGAATATCACGAACAAGTCCACTGATCACGAAGTAGTCGACGCGTCGTCCACCTCAGTCTCCTTCCACTTCAGATTCGACTCGTAGAAACTGAGCATCTAAGAGAGTCATTGAGGACTACATTCATGCTGATGGTAGAAAGAAAGAAACTTACAGCTTGGGGGAATTTTTCATTGCAAATTTTGGCCGGCAAACGAACGCGTCTGTTATCCTTTTTACTATCGAAGAGGTCAGCAGTCAGAATTAGGAACAAAGGCGGAGAAACTGACAGTCTGAAATAGACGATTAGCTGATCATTATCGCTCGGCTTCTCGACAGTGTCGACTCTAGCGATCAGCTTTTCCCAAGTCGTCTGTTTCATGAAACGCTGCATGTGGTTCTCTCCATACACCGTCTCATCTGCTTTCCCTTTATCACCAGCATCATTGTCCTCCGATTCCGGGTCCACAGACTCGGCTTTTTTCTTCGTGTTGGTAGTCGACATCCGTTTCTTTTTGACAGACACGCTCTCATCCTCTTCGTCGTCGTCCTTGGTGGTAGACTTGCGACGCTTTCTAGAAGAGGGTTCCGGGCTCTCATTCGCGATAGATTTACGACCTTTGCGCGCCGACGTGGATTCAGGCTTTTTGTTCTTCTTCGTCCAGTAGTTAGCTATGAGTTCGTCTGCGTTGCTACAAACGCGAAAAATTTCAGCAACAGCTGGGAAGCTGTTTCGAAAAAGACACACCCAGCATCCTGCTCATCTACCCAGCTATTGTGTTCCTGCCCGTAATTTTTCCATTTTACTAGGTAGCCCATTCTTCCCTAAAGATACCGTCAGAGCTAAGACGCGTCGAAAAGAACCTGTTTAAAGCAAAATACCGCTGGAAAATATCCTTTCTGATGCTTTATAATTTCCTCAATTTCGTATTCTTCTTCTTCTTCAGATCCACCCTCCTCGTCTTCTGCGCCGTTTTCAGCGTCTTGCCCATTTAGTTCCACACTCTTCATAGCATCGTCCTCCAACGCGTTGACGTCTTCAGGCTTGCCTTCGCTGTCAGCGACTACTGAATCTGCACGAGCCATGGTGGTGGTGAGCGCAAGGTGTGTAACCGTGACCACAAATGTCCATTCAACAAGGCTTACATAACAGGACTCTGATTGGCTGGAGGGTGGTTACACGAAATTTCTACCAACTGTATGAATGTGAATACAAAAAGAAATATTCAACGCCGGCGATTTGGACTGGCACTGCGATTTCTACCACCTCTACCCTTCTTCGGCCCTGACGGTGGTGGCCGCACAAATGCATAATCGCATTGAATTGTTTGCTCCAGCAGCGTCGTCCCAGAAGCACCATCGATTGCTGCTTGAGCTTCCGTCATCGTCTCGTATTCAACGAGAGCATAACCCTGAAACAAGAGAATATCAAACACTAGAACCTACAAGGTAAATCATCCACCAACTTTTACATAACCAGTTCGACGGTCAAGATTGAGGTGAAGATTCTTGATTTCACCGAATTCAGCAAATTTTTCCGTGACTTCTTCTTCTGTTGCCTCTTCATGAACGTTTGTGACTAGGACAATCCAACCCTCAACCGCTGCATAAACCAGATTGGCAAAGTGATATTGGGCTCAAAAAAAGGTTCAACACACATCGAGCTGCCCGAGTATCCGTGTGGGACGATTCCACCGTGTCATACGTTGGCTCTGCACCTCCTATACTTGCTTCGTTCCCTCCTGCAGCCCAGAACGGAGTTGAATGGTGTGCGGATTGAAAGAAAAATAGGTAAACTTGCCAGAATTGAAGCCGCGACCTTTTCTCCGTACAGATCCCCCAGCCGCCACTGAAGAGCTGTAACGTTAATTGGGACAGAGAGCTAGGTATAATTCAAACCTTACCTTCGTCAATGTTCATCTCATCGTCGGACATGATGAAAGGAGAATTTAAAGCGCGAAGTCACAGTGATAACAGCCATGGTCACACAGTGAGACCGGATCCGGAAATCTTGACCGTTTGCCGGAGACGGAGACGGGCACGGTGTTTTCGGAATGGGGGTGACTGGGGTCCTTGTCCCATCTTCGCAGCCGTGGGCGCATCTTAAAGATACATCGCGTCAAAATGCAAATGCTTGATTCCCGGTTGGATTTCACCAGGATTTTCTTTGCACGCATAATTGCTCCTCATTGGTAAACATTTTTACGGTGCACTCGAACTCGTGTTTTTTTACTTCTTTCAGTTTTTGAGTTCTTCACAATAGAGACCCAACTCTCGGCATGCCATATGTTTGCCCGACCTCCCCATTATGAAATGGGTGCGTAAACAAGAACAGGAGGTCGCAAGCTCGCGGAGATGGAAAAAATTGAAAAAAAATTGAACTTTGTGGACAAACCAACAAATTGTCACACATTCATAAGTTCCTGAGGGCTCACATTTTCTGAAGATTCAGATCGAGATCTGTTTTCTAAATTCTTTCTCGCGAAAGCTTTACCCGTTATTCGTTAAATACCACACACAGATGATGTCCATCTGCAACTTTTCCCCGCTCTCTTTTCCAACGACTCTCCTTCAGACTCGTCTCTCAAAAAATGCAAGGTCAAATGACTCTTAACCAAGCTTGTACGCTCTGTGGAGCTCCCACTTCGATGTGGTGTAGCCGCTGCCAGAGTACATTCTATTGCTGTCCCGAACATCTTCAATCCGTTGGTTTCAGTCATCCCTCCTTGCTCTCCATACATACTGAGTTCCTTGTGCCACTCAGGATTGGCCTCGCCATCGCCGAGAATGCGTCCCTCCTCACCATAATGTGTCGACTTCTGCGTACAATGTCAACAACATGATCGCGACGCCACCTCCGGCAGAGCCACAATATATTTCTGTTACTGCTATTCTTTTCGCCCCTGAGGCCGGTGAGTATTTAACCTTTGGGGACTAATTTCATGCGAATCCTCAAATGTTTTTATAGACCGATGGACCACTACCCAAGTTCATTGCCGGCCTGCCCCACGATCGTCCCAGGGAACTTGTCCGATCCCCATTCTCCAGATGTTCTTCGCTGATGGGATTACCGAGGGTATCGTTCTAACCCAAGGTCTAAACGGTGAAAGCTTGCGATTCCCTCTACACCTCTGGTACTCGCCTACCGCGCTCCAGCGAAACGCCCCTGTGAACCGATCCATTTATAACATCACCTGCGGTTCGGCTTCCAAGGCTTGGTGTGGCCCCGTGGTCGTTTTGAAGTTTAATGGATCAAGGCGTCAAGGATATACAGATGCCAGCCCCAACGATCTGCCTGCTCTCTCGGCTTACTTCTTGGCCTACAAATGAGTGGTAAGTGAAACTCATTCTTGTTTCTTCGATACGCGCTTTCACTTAACTCGTTCTCTCGATCTTTCAGACGCCATTCTAGATCTCGCACTCCTCTACCGCTTCCGGATGCTCAATTTCATATCTGTCTGTAGCAACTATTCGTTTTGAACCCGCTGTTGAACTCTGTTATCGTAATGTCATTGCTTGACTTCACTCTTTTTGTCCCAGATCGCCTTTTCTTATAGAATTGTAGAAACAGTAATAGTGTAATCATCCGGCATTTGGACTTGACACCTCCTTGTTGGACTGATCATCTCCTTCCTCCGTACAAACTTATATACGTACATAGCATGTACAAAAAGTATATTATATCTAGTACCGCCGTAAACCCAACTGGATGTTGTATTCCGAATTTATCCGCATTTTTTTAGTCGAGAACACATGAATTCCTCTAGCAATCTCCGTGGTGATTCCTGTATACATAGTTATCTTTTCAAATAGTGGTACTGAATTGAAAACTCCTTAACTTATGCTGCATGTAAGGCGGGACGGGTACACCTGCATCATCGCAGTGGCTTGATGCGTCTTTACTGACTCTGTCGGTCCTATTCAAATTTATGACGAACTTATACAGACTGCAATGGCATGTGCGTCATTCAGAGAACTCAGTTCGGAGAAGGGATGCATGCGTACTTTTCGTTATGACTGCCCCTTTTCTCCACCTGGTCATGGGCGGTATTTTAGCTGCTCATATTCACGTCTCCGGGAGGATTTGATGCGGTGCCGACACTCTGGTTTCTAGTTTAACGGTAGCGACCTGTAGCGACGCGTCAAAGTTGAGTATGTACATATGCCGAGTCGCGTTTTGACCAGATTGGACCGAAGTTAACATTTGTCCGAATCGAGGAATTCATATTTTGATAAAGTGTTTCCGTATGTGAGAGGCTCAGCGTTGCAGGACATGCACAGGATATCTTGGTACAGTACCATACCAAGACAGAAGAGGAAACACTAGACTCTAGCGTGAATCCAGCAAGTCCTTGACCACCGTCTCCGACTCCGAGTCTGATCCAGAGCTCGTCTAATCTCCTTTGCGTACGGACATCACAATCACTCAGTCAAAGAAAAAATTTTAAACGCCGTGCTCAGGCTGAATCTTCTACAATCTTCTACAATTGATTGGTTTCTGAATGCACCAGAGTATTGCAACTACATACATACATAGAAAGTCACCCCTCCGGTCTCTATGCACTCGTTGCCCCATTCAAATCTCAGTGAATCATTTGGTATTCTTTGGTACCTAACTCGGCTGATCCGTTTTGGAACATTTCAGACCCTTTGATGCTCGAGAAGTACCTTTCCTCTACTTCATAGACTTTCATAGGCTGTCAATCATCTCAATCATCCCGTGTCGAACCCAAACTGCCGAAGAGCCTAGAGGCTGGGATCCTGTGTATGCAAATATAGTAGGCTCGAAGCTTGGGCCTTTGCAGATCTCATGTCAAGATCTGTCATCGTCATACATACATATCAATGGCTTTGACATCTGAAGTGAAAGACGAGAGGATATGCGGCTGAGCTGGAATGAACTAGGCTGATATCTTGGGCCCCTTATCGTCTGCGTGGTGAGTCTAGAGTATAAACCCGGATGCGATGCCAAATACGAAAATGTCAGGCAATCTGCTCATACAAACTAACTCACCACGTTAAGAGGCATCGCTACCGACCAGCCAAGCACATGTAAGTGCCTGAAACAAAGTTCCGATGATGCAATTTAAGTGCAAATGGACAAAAAACATTGAGAGGGAGTGCTTTGTGGGATTAGTTCGATATAGCTTCGGTAGCGGCACGGCTGCAGTCTCGAAATGCGCATGTAAATTGACCACATGGACTGGACCTTCGAGTCAAAGAAATGAAACCTGTCGGAGGCCACGATACCGCAGCCTGTAGGAGATACTTCTTCCTCCGTGACCTGTTTTGGTAGTAAGTCGTAGCTAGCCGCCGACCAACGATTCGGAATACGAAGTGGAGGCCCCGGTCAGAGCCACAGGAACAGCAGGGAAAACTTACGTTGAGGAACATATATCAACGGGGTGCTTTTTCTAAAATGGGAGTTAAGATTTTTGCCTACATCGAAGGAATATTTAATACATACCTGAGTACGTGGATCAGCAAGAAAACTTATGAGGAAAGGGTATAAGGAAAGGGTAACATTGAAGGCTCGCTTACTGTTCAAAACCTAGAAACCTTGACACAATTTTTGAAGACTTTGTGCTATCCAACAACCGCTGAAATTCTTGGACACTGTGGCGTACTAAAGAATCATGGACTAGTCAAAAATTAGCGAGAGATGAAGGTCGGGGAAACATTGGGAAACTAGTATAACCGGGCCCTATGATCATACGCTTGAGGCAGGCTGAGCCCCACCTTCAGCCTTCTGCGATAATCTCCGCAGTTACTATTCTTGGGGTACCGCACATGAGCTGGGCACGTCTTAGCAACAGCAATAATTTATCTTACGACTCTAACCCGACAAGCGAGTTACGAGCTCCCTTCTCACCCACAGAAGCGAGATGAATCGCAACCTATATTAGCTCCCAATAGAGTGATCTCCCCGAGCATTCGGAGTTCAACAGCTTTGCGTACCATACGTAGTCAACGATGTCTACTTTCTAAAAATGTTGACTCGTTTACCCCTGGCAAAAGTTTTATTTCTTCAACGCTATCGAGACAGGGAACAGAGTATCAAAAACAAAAAAAAAAGTAATACATTTTAACCATGCAGGTAACGTACCTCTCGATTGTTATGGCGGATAAATTCGAATTCAGAGAAGAGGCGGAGGCTCCTATTGCGCACGGTGTCCTGACTCTTTGAACTCCTCGGGAGGATAGTTCCGAAGCGCGCGGCCGACGCATTCAATTGAAGCGTTAATCCTCTGTTTGAAGAACGGATTGTCGAGAAATTCATATCGCGTAGACCTTCAAACTAACGCGTCTCGAATCACTCGAATTTCCACTCGAGAAGTGGGTCTTCTCTCCTCTTAGCCAAAGCACATACTTAGGTTGCTATGTATCTTCGCCAAGCTTTTGTAGAGTGAATGTCCACGGAGAATTTGAGGGGAGTGACTGAATGTGCATAATAGGAAGGAACATCCATAATCCTGACTTGATTTCTGTGGCACAAAATATCCAAGCCCCTTCTTACGTCAGATTGTCATCGTGGAAACGGGGTGATTAAGGTTACTATTGAGTTGCAGTGAGTAAGGATAGGTAAGGACTTCTCGTCGGAGGACGTTGGGACGGAGAAGCGCCCACGTGGATAGCTCGTGGAGACTAGCCCGAAAGCGAACGCCACTTCGTATTTTGTTTAAACCTTATCGAAGAGTTTGAGGCTACCGCTCGCTACCGGCAATTATTGACAACAAGCTTGTATATATTTGATTTATATGTGCAAACCCCCGAACAATGTTTCTACATATAGTGACCGACGTATCGCAGTGGTATCGTGTTGCCATTGCTCAGCGGGATTCAGCTAATTATAGAGAACAGCGCAGAAGCCGCTATAGAAGCCTTTGATTCGATTTCTACTGGATATCCTGAGATAACCTCCATGCGACCGACTACATTATACTCCGAGGGGCGGCCTCTTCGAAATGTCAGGAGAAATTTTCGCAGCTTCGCTTGCTGTGTCTTCCGGATTGCTGGGCTGCAAAGTCCTTAGAGAGTATGCTGATAAGGGCGGGAGTGTCACCGTCCTTTGAGAATCCTGACGGCAGTGTCAGGATAATGCTTGGACATATCAGGCGAGGTTCCACTGGTTAGAGCTTTCCTAAAACCGTATGGAAGCAGCAGGAAATTCTTAGAGAGGATGGAAAGTATTGAGCTGGAAACTCCCGTGCTTCCGCTTTCCTTTGCGCTATCATACGGTCCCAAACGCGGCAGCTTCAGCGATTCCGGTGCATTCCAAAACGGACTGAAATAGATGTTTCAGTGAGATGCAATCTGAACAGCGGTGCAAGAGAAGTTTCCATAAAGCATGTATTAATCGTACCGACCGTATACTATTGATTCTTTTCATCGAAAATATGTTTCCGCAGCATCGAGATCTCGTTCTCTAAAACCCTAATGCGATTGGATTGTTGCTCTATCTTACTGTCGCCTTCCCTCCGAAGTTTGAGCAATACAGGAAGCAGTGCCCGAACCGACTCCCACTCGAGTCCCCATGCGCCTAGAATGAGGGGCGAAATTAAAGTGACCATCTGCCACCTCACCTGAGTGCTAACGAGCGAAGACGGCGAGGGTAAAATTCGTGCTAGGATATAAGCAACCCGCGCATGATTACTGATTGGAGAGAATCCAATGTCCAGGTGATGAAGTACCTGAAAGCGGCCGACAGGAATGGCATCGGGAAGTGATTCGGGGACAAATTGAGCGGTCGCGTCGAGGTACAGACTCAAGCTTTCCAAATTCGGGCAGCCGTGTGCAAGATGGACTAACGAAAGGAGGGTAAGACGTTTCGGCCTGTCCACCTTGAGATTGCCGGGATCAGGACTCAGTCGCAGGTGTTCAAGTCTTGTCCAACTGCACGCCAGAATTTGCAAATCATCGTCATCCATGAGAAGAGGCCGGCCGGTGGATAACAGGAAGGATTTCATACCCGTGCACACAAGAAGTGGCTCGATATCGGCGAAAGTTGTAATATCGGGGGAACATGTCTGTAACGACTTGACAACCTCATATGTTCGGTGAAGAAAGTTCAATTCGAGTTTTTGGATTTGCGGACAAGCACCCGCAATGTGCGAGATTAGGTTTTGAAGATCATGAGGAGATGCGGGACCTAGGGAAAATATGCTTACATCCGTAAGAGCTAACGGTGCTGCAAATAGGTGTGCAGCTGCATCATAAGAACTGCGGATTTCCAAAGTCTTTAGTGCACGGGACCACCCACTAGTGTCACTGAAGTGGACGGTTTTCAGATAGCCCGATGGGCAACGCAACTGCACTATCCGCGATCGTAGAATGGCTTCCAAAAGCAATGTCGAGTCAGAAAACGCCGGTACAGAAATCCGAGTTAGATTTGAAAGGCTTCGAATAATGGTCGCAATGGAGAACTGGTGGGGGGGCAGAGGAAAGATTGATATTTCGAGAGTCAACAGAAGTGGCATTCTAGATGAAATGCCCTCGAAAAAAGAGACCATCTGGAACGAATCATAAATATGACTGCGGTCCTCATAGTCATTATGACTGGCAATCTTAAAATGCTGGACCTTTGGATGCATAAACATTACACATAGCTCTGCCATGCCGAGCCCTGCAAGCCCAGTCCAGTCAATGGTGTGAAGACTGGGTAGCAATGGACCGGGCGGCTTAGTTCTGAGTAGAAGGGCAAGAGCCGGTTCCAAAGAGTGTGCTATCTTATAGGAAGAACAATGAAGCACATGGATCCTCTGCTGATAGTGTTTCTCAAAACGTAGCCATTCTTTCACAGTTGGAGTCGCTCGGTACGTCTATAGATTGGTTCAGGTACATTGAGTCAGTCAGCGGGTCTACTTACCCATGTCTCCTTCGAAACGTTCTGTAATTCGCCAAAGAGACGTACGACCGGTCTCAAGCTGATATCGTGCCAAAGAACATCTAGGCTGATGTCTGACCATAGCTTGCACACTCGGACAGCCGAGGAATTCGTGTGATCATCACAACGAGTGAGTATTTCGCGAAGGACTTCGGGGATTCGTAGGGCTTGATGCATGAAAGGCAAGGAAAGGCAAGGCAAGGCAAGGTTTATTCAAGGGACGGAGACAAAGAGGCGTTTAAGCGCCGGCCAAGTATTAAGCGCCTGCCTTTAGACGCTCATCCCATGACCTATGAGTCACATGACGGACCGAGCTGCTCGCTCCATCATCGTTGCGCACACAGCTTACGACCTTCTTTTTATTCGCTCATGCAGGAGGCTGAAGAGCAAGGTAACGTCCCAGTATTCAGACTGAACGCGCCAGTAACTCAGCTTTGCCAGATACTTGTCGTATTTGCAGTGCTCCAGCAGAACCTGATCAACCACTCTTTCATCCCTGCAAATGCTCTGGGACTATTCGATATATTCACCAGGACTGGTACGTCCAAATTTCTAGCTTTTTGGCATTTAAATTGACCTAATTTTCTTCCAGCTTGACCACATGGCTCGCTCATAGTAAAAAGAAAACTTGCGATGTATGCAAGCACCAGTATTCATTCACAAAAGGTACCGTAATACCATATTTTCAAATCTGCAAAGTTTTCTGAAGCTCCTGGTTTTCCAGTCTATGCGGCTGACATGCCGTCCCGTTTACCTGCTTTGCTTGTGCTCCGGCGGCTCATACAGCAAGGCTTTTTCGGTTTGCTCATGTTCATTAGGGCAATTGTGGTCTCAATGGTTTGGCTTTCCATTGTCCCGCTTTTAACAGTGTGGTCTTGGCGAATGTATTTCTCAATGGGAGATTCGACGTGAGTTGTACACACAATCCACTTATTGACCATGCTGACTGTCATTCTAGTGCCTGGTGGATAAGTAACCGACAGCCGAGTCATATTCACAATGTGTCTACAACGTCAGAACTCAGTCTTCTTCCACAAATTGTCGAATTTGCTCATTCATATTTCAACGAACCCAATCCTCCCCCATCGAGTACCGCCGTCTACACCCTCCTCGGTCGAATTGTCAGGCACCCAGCCTGGATTTCCCTATCCGCGGATATCTTCACGGGACAAATCATCGCCGCTCTAATTGTCATTACTTTTGTCGCAATATTTCTTCTTCGTGAATGGATCTCACAAAACGCTCGACCTGGGTTGTTCGATGAAGACGATAATGCTGCAGTGCAACCCCAGCAACAGGATATCTTGCAAGTCCCGCCTGCTCTTCAGCAACCAGCACCTCAAGCCTTGGCAGTCCCTCGTCCAGCGGGTCAGCGTATGGATGTCAATGCACGTCTTGCTTTGGCCCATCGTCAGAATGAAGCTATTCGAGCTTTGGATGCTCTCAGAGATATCGATAGGCAGTTGACTGAGGAGGAGGAAAGGGCTGAAGAAGAAAGGGCTCGGACACTTGGGCGGTCTGCAAACATCCTCGCTCCTCCACCCAGCGGAGAAGATTGGGACCGATTCGCGAATATGAGAGCGAGGAAACGCAGGTCGGACAAGGGCAAAGAAAAAGAAATGGACGACGGTGAGGGTGAGATCGATGAAACCAGGCTTCGACACATTAAACTGGAGAGAATGAAGAGACGGAATTTCACAAGGAGATTGGCGGCTGCGAGACAGAATGGAAATAAACGCCGACAAAATCAGGACCAGCGGCCTGACACAGATCCATTTGATATACCTGCCGATTCTAATGCCTCATCGTCTCGTACGCCACCACCGCCAGCTTCGTTCTTCCCGCCGGTTTCCCTCGAGCGCCAGAACGGTAGCATTCCGTTTTCATTTGTATTTCCTCCTCCAAAAACGGAGGCGGAATCAACCTCCGCTGCATCTTCTCCGACGGCATCCAACACTATTAGCTTCGGGAGCCAGGCCTCGACTTCTTCCAGGACGTCGGCTTCCCCTCCACCAGCTCCTGCCCCTTTTGCTTTGGACAACGATTCAACAGCTACGACTTCCTTCAATGCCAGCATATCCAGACCCGGTTCACCCCTTCGCCGTCCTCCCCTCCCAACTACCTTATTAACTACTCCTGGAAGTTCGGGCTCAGGCCTCGGCTCCCCAATGCCTGGGCCCTTCTCGCCAAAAACTAAAACTCCCCTCGCGTCACCTAGCCTTGCTACTTACCGAGCGCCAGAAGAGCTGACTGGTTTGGAAACGGAAGACTACTTTGCCACGACTACCGATCTGCGCGACCAGTTGCTTGAAGGAGAGGAAGATGATGACACCGAGACGTTGGATGGACACGAGGTTGATGAAGATCCCAGCAATCCGTTGATCGTCCCACTTCGGGAGGAGGAGCAGGATGAGGGTAACGTGGACGACGATATGAGGATTTTTTTCCGTGACGGTACCGGGGAAGAAGACGTAGACGACGACGACGACGACGATGATGGGGATAGCGATGCCGATGTTGGTGAGCTTCTCGCGCATGCGCCTCAACCTGGGCCTCAGGTTATTCCCCCTCCCGTTTTAATGGTCGACGATGAAGAGGAAGAGGACGAGGAAGAAGATGAGGAAGAAGAAGAAGACGGTGAAGAGGCTGCTGATGAATTTGGGGAGGAGCGGCGTCGTGACCCGCCACCGGCGCGCAGGGTAGTAGCGTTTGAAGGAGGCCCTGGTGGTAGGAGAGTCATTGAAGTTGGCGATAATATCGTCCCGGTACCAGCACAGGGGTTGAATGCTCAACCTCAGCAACCCCTTGGCGAAGCTCAAGCAGGGAATCAAGGCGATGACGAAGCTGCGGCGTTGATAGACGATTTGGAGGCAGGGGTTGAGGATGACATGGATGGTGCAATGGAAGGTAAATGATATTCAGAAATTCTTGCTTTTCGCTGTCTCAATCTCTTGTTACCATCTTTAGCAATCGGTCTGAGAGGTCCTATCTATGGACTTATACAGAACGCCGCTTTGATGGTTTTCATCATGGATTCCATCATCGGAGTGGGAATTTGGGTACCCTACACACTTGGAAAATCGATCGCTTTACTAATGGTTGGTCTTACTCTATCTCGTCCATCGTTCAGCGTAATCTTTAACGGATTGTTTGAACATTAGCTCGAACCTCGGCGACTACTCTATATCCTGCATCTTCCGATTCGCGCTATCCGTATCGCGACCGACCCGGCGGTAGATTTGGTGGCATATCTCATCACAGATGTGCTACTACCATTCCACTTGAACACTGCGGCAACTGCTGGTGGATGGGTTTTCCGGCTTTCAATGTGGATTGTTGCTGAATCTCTTGGGGAAGCCAAGGCGGTTCAGGTCCAAAGATCTTGTCTCGCTACTGTACGTACCGACTTTTGATCACGAAATCCTGAATTTACCCCTTCTCCCCTTAGTCTGCTCTTTTGGAAAGCTACGTGGGGTCTTTTCTTCGCGCGCTAGGTTTTGTCGACGTACCCGTGGAAGTGGTCGTCGCGTCTGTCCCCGAGGCCGTCTCACAACCGACTATCCTGTCCCAGGCTTTCGAAACGTCCATCGATTATGTTGAACCCTATTTTGCGCCTATTGGAGAAGAGGTGCAGCAAATCTACACGAAATCTGGCGAGTTATGGACCCAGCTTGCAACTGGAGATGGGCCGGTCGAGAAAATCTTCTCCGTCGTTTTTGGATATTGCCTTCTTGCGTCGATTTTGGCGGTCTATTTGAATATTCTTACTGTTGGTAATGTGAAGACCGCTGGTCGGGCGGTCAGGGGGGCAGTTAAACAACAACTTCTGGTTCTCAAGGTATGTCGTCTATCACCCAATGGTTTTTCCTAGTGCTCGTTCTGAAACACTTCAAAGGTTGCAACGTTCATCTTCATCGAGTTGGTCACCTTCCCTCTAGGATGCGGCATCGTACTGGATGTCTGCACATTGTGGCTCTTCCCTTCTGCTTCGTATACGTCAAGAATGGAATTCGTTTATCAAGCTCCTCTAACTACGATATTCTATCATTGGGTCGCTGGGACGATGTTCATGTCGGTCATCTCATTTACGTTTGTTATTCACGCAGCTTATCTATTTTACCTTCCAGGTACTCTTTCGCTGTATTGCTCTCGGGTTGTCGAAGTGTAATGCGTCCCGGAGCAATGTGGTTCATCAAGGACCCGCAGGATCAAAACTCACACCCTATACGCGATATCCTCGACCGAGACGCCCTGGTGCAATTCCGCAAAATCTGCATCAGCGGAATCATGTATAGTTTCATCGTCGCCTGCGCTGTCGCAACTGTAGCAGGCCTTCTTTTCCTCGGACGGCAGGTTGTGCTTCCGTTCCGGTGGAAGACCAGGTACGTCCTGTCTTCTTGTCGTTCCCGATGCTTGCTTAGTTCGGACATGACAGAGAGCCGTTGTCTAGTGTTCCAATTGACCTCTTGTTCCTCAATTTGGCATTACCGTACACCATGACCTACTTCCGCCCTCGGAAAGCCCTAAGGAGACTTACGATAGTTGTTTGGAAAGGATTGGCAAGGCGTTTACGTCTCACGTCATACTTCTTTGGCAAACGTCACGGAGAAGAGGAGTACACTCCGAAGACGTGGTCGCTGTCCCGTATTATACACGGACCAAAACAGGATGCGAGTGTACTTGCCGACGACTACGATGGTACTTTCAGACGTGTTCCTAACACTGACGATATCGCTATCCCCAGAGAGATGCGAGCCACTGTTGCTGTTGACGCTGCTGGTGAAGCGGTAGACGACGCCGCGAGAGACCTCATGTCCCAGCAAGACAAGGCAACGCTCAAAGCAAGGCGAAACATTAAGCAGGACTTTACTGTGGTATACCTGCCGCCTCATTTCCGCTATCGAATGATCCTCTTCGTCGCGCTCTTGTGGAGCATTGGAGCTTTCTGCATCGGAATTTCACTGGTACTACCAATCCTTCTTGGACGAGGATTCTTTGGCATCATCTTCAAAGGCAAGCGAGAAGTTCATGATGGTTATTCTGTTCTCGCTGGGTTTTACATGCTCTGGGCGTGTTGGATCGCTGGAAGAGCTGTGGACCGTCTTGATAAGAGAAGACAGAGATGGGGAACTGAAGGACCTCGCGCTTCTTTGTGGTGGCTGGCTGTGAAGCGTGGGCTGCTTTGGTTGGTCAAAGCGTCTTACATGGCCATCTTTTTGGGAGTCGTCATTCCTACCCTCGTCGGTGGTGTTGTTGAACTCTACGTCATCCTCCCGTTCAAGCTTCACACGAACCAAGCTATCACTGTCCCGAGAATCCGAGTGCTCGATTGTTGGGCGACGGGGCTTTTGTACATGAAGATCGCTATGCGAGTAACTCGCAGACAGGGCCAGAACCCCATCTCGAGAGGTATACAAGTGGTATGTCTTCGTTGCTGCTTTCTGAAGTCAAACTCATAAACTTCTATTCTCGATAGATCAAACGTAATGGTTGGACGCACCCGGATCCTATCGCTGCGACCAGGGACGTCATCGGACCCGTGGCCGGAGGTCTTACCGTCATGATTCTACTCCCCGCCGCCATCTTTTTTGGCATCGATTACTTCTTCCCCCTGGTGGGTCGTCATGTTGACCCGAAATTCATTTGTACGGGCTGTTCCCCCTCTCTTATGGATCGTTGGCTAACATCGGGCGCAGTCGCATATGTTTACTCAGGCCTGTTTTGTCTGGCTGCGTTGACGCACACGTTCGTTCTTCTCCGCGACATGTTGACGTCGTGGTCGCAGGCGGTCAGAGATAAGGAGTTTTTGGTGGAGATGAGATTAAAGAATCACGATCCGACACCGAATCAGACACCGACTGCGACGATTCTGCCGGAGATTAAACGTGACGACGGGCTTGTCCAGGAAGTACCGCATGGGATAAACATTGAAGAGGATGTTGTAGGAGCGGATAGAAACATGTAATTCTAATGAGGAAATATAATACATGTACAATAAATGTCTAATTTATAGTGAGATTCGCACGTTTGGGCGAATCAATGCGGCTGTTGGTCTTTGAAAGTTATCCATATTATGTGCCCGCCTAGCTCAATCGGATAGAGCGTCAGACTTTTACGGCGGGTTAAAAACTTGGAAAATCTGAAGGCTGCGAGTTCGACCCTCGCGGTGGGCTATTAAATATCTTTTTTGTATTCCAAACCTTTGGCACCCATGTCGTTGCATGCGAAACCTTACTCGCATATCGAAGTTGATCGGGTGACTATTTTTCATGAAGGAAGAGTTTTTCCACGATTAAGGATACTCACAAAAAAAAATTGTGCACTCTGCTACCATCCAGGCTAGCTTGAGTAAATCATCCTTGTGCTTGGCCGTCGTAACGCTCACAATGGTAGTCAGGGCCGAGAGAGGTGCTAATGATGAAGAATCTGTTACATGCGGCCCCGTATCCGTACTCAAAGACGCATTGGGCATCAAGGAGACACACTCGAACCTTAACGGCGCGCAAGCTCCCAAGATTATCAGCCTGAATCCGCAACGCGTTAGGTTACTGATTATAGCTCTTACGTGGCCCGAAGGCTCTCTAAGCTCCTCGCTTCCTCCTACTCACTCTCTCGTCTCTCGCTGATTGAACTAAGAGATTCCGGACCCTCGTGCTACACTATTCCATTTCGCTGGGTCTGTGAACTGAGGAGACTCCTAGAATTTAAGGTTGGCCTAAGAACTGATTTTGAGTACTACATAATTGAGTATGTGATTGACAGTAAGTACAGGCTGTGCATTCCTTCCTTCTGTTCTAGCACTTTCGCAACATCAATTGTACCATGAAGGTCTTGCTTGTAGTACTACGGTTGTTAGGGATAGTAAAATTTTGATCAAAATGCTAATAACTTCTCAAATTGTTCAAATATCATTATTCTGGGGCTTGAAAACCCCTACACCGAATTTCTGAGATTTTAATTGATTTTACTGACATGCTCGGGGATAGTGAAAACACGTCATATTTTCCACTTCGTTTTGGTTCTCATTCAATACTGCATGGATTTTCTTGAAATTTGGAATTTAAACTCTGCTAATTACACTACGAAGCCACAGCCACTTTAATGTATCTATCATCTTCATTATTGTAGTGTTCCTGCCAACTTGATGCAAGTATTCGATGAGTCTATTCACTATTCCCTCGACTACTTCATTTTCCATTGGTATATTCTCGATGTAAGTGGATAGAAGTGGGTATTGGTATCTAAACATGCTATTAAAAATTTACTATAGCCATCGGACAAGCAGAAGGCCGAGTTTCCGAGAATTTCACTATCCCTAACCCTTCACTATCCCTAACAACTATAGTATCAAGTAGCGGATCGGATTTTAACCCATAATTCAAATACATTCACCATTAGTGTGCGGTGTGACTGCCAAGCTTGCCAAATTCCGTTGCCGTAGTTTAAATCGACGAATTAAGTTGTCCGCCCATCGTTTCTCGGGTGTAAGTTTTTTCTGATCCTTCGTATCCTCGAGCCTATGCCCTCGCTTGTGAAGAGTTTCGTTCTGACCGGCACGCCTGGAGTACTATAAAAAATCCATCATGGAGAACCTTACGGAGAGAGTCATTTTTAGCCCCCGTACCTCGTCCCATGTACTTACGCTCCTCACATCCTCGCTGTTTTCGACTCGTTGCTCCTTGGGTCTCAATCTTTTCTGCTCTTCACCTTCGAGCTCTTGCAACCGCTCCTGAAGAATTTTGATCTGACCAGCATACACAGAATCCTAGCATAGAATCAATCGTGGTGAACATTACAAATATAATTTTTTTCAAACTCATACCTCAACCCATGCAATCGCTTTCCTCGCATGCTCACTCGTTTGTATAGCACAAAGATTCTGCATTAGAGCCCCAAAAATCTCAATCTGCTCTGAAGATGAATGTGGAAGTTTCAGCAGAAGGTGATTGATCCACTCCAATCTAGCGTAGTCCACCACGTCCTCAGTGCTTTCCGATGGACCTCGAAGAACTTGCAGACATTGTAGTCCGATGTGCCTGCTACATTCCGCAAATTTGATGGTGACAGTGTCAGAATGAAGATTTGACTTGGAATCAATCTGTTCCAACGACAAGATCTGTTGACAGAGCTGGGCAGAGCGTGAAACTGCTTCGACTTGAGCTGGTTTTATTTGATTATTCAAGAGGGCCGAGATTACTACCCGCTTGTTACACTCAAATAGGCAAAGGTCATATTTGAAAACAGAGATCGCCATCATCAGACTTTCCCTGTCTCTTCTTCCGAGAGTGGGTACAATTTTGATCCGGAATCCTTGCTCAAACAAGGAAAATTGTTCGGCCAATACATCGAGTTCTCGTAAGTGTTCTGGTCCCAGATATAGAGATACTCTGCGAGTCTATGAACAAGCATAGTTGCACCAGGAATTGCTCAGATGCTGGAAACAGCAGAAAGGAAAGACTCACATCTTGGGCCCACTTGGCAATACTCCTCAGAGAATGGAGGCCTTCTCTAACAGAAGAAGCATATGCCTTCAAGCTATTATTCCTGCATTTTGCCACAGCATTTAGGTAGCCAGTCACGTCAAATACTTTCAGTGCATTGAGAAGTCTGCTGCTAAGAGATTTGCCAACCCGCTGGCAATGAAGATACCACCAACCCCATGCATAGACATCAAATTCTGAGTTCATACTGACACAAGCAATATTAGTTCAATCAAATGCAGGAATGATAGATATGACACTCACGACTCCGGATGTCGGTAATTCTTAAGAGAATATGAGATACGTTTTAGCAGATAAAATGCAATCTGCTCTCGTCGCGCCGCCTGCGATTTGTTCACATAGTAGCTTCCAGAGCGCTTCTTGTCGCTCAAAAAATCCACAAAAGATGCATGACGGAATGTAATCTTGTCACTGTCATCATCTGGAATGTTCAAAACCGAGTGTAAACCAAAAAGCAGTGTCCCAACTTTCCCCTTCGGAAGGAAATAAAGACCTTCAATACATTGTGAAGAAGTTCGTTCATACTGATATGGATGATCTGAATGCAAGAATATGTCTGGACCAGGTCTCAAAAGATGAGCAAGAACGTCGAGGAGAAGTTCCTTCTGCTTGCATGCAGAAAGAATTTGTAGGTATAGCAGATCCAGATCCGGATAAGGCGAGTCATAATCTTCGGGAACAATGATATTGAGAATAATCTCTAGCCGTTCGGTGGGCAAACCATAATAATCTCCAATAAACTTGAGGACAGTGGTCGCATAAATAAACTGACCGCATGCCCTCTGCACTAACAGTTGTACGACTCCTTCGCCTGGCCAGTCTCTGGGTGCATGAGCCATAGTCTGCCCATGGGCGTGTCGAATGCTAGTGAGTTCTTGGCATAGGTACCTAGCAATGTCCTTTCCGGGTTCGAATGCATCTCCAAGCTCACAACGAGCCACCATGGTACGAAGATCCTTGTGATTGAACGCATTGCGAAGGCGCGGCTCGGGCCTGCTGCAAATAAGGAACTCGAATGGCAGCATTAAGCTCGATTCAGCCTCGCAAGTTGATTCATCCTCGCAGGTTGACTCAGATTTAGCCTCGCAAATGATGGAAAGAAGACGCTCCTGCGACGCAATGTCGAGGCATTCATCTAGCCCATCAATCACAATCAGCCGAGGGAGCTCCTTCCATTGTTCTGCAGTCAGTTGATTGCAAGGCTTTACTATGAGTTCCCGGAACTGCTCCTCGAGATTGGCGTGGATAATATTGCGGTTGTTACAGATAGTAAGATCAATGAACTCTCTGAAGAGTGGTCCGAGGACATGAGACGTCACTAGTTGAAGAGCGATAGTAGTAAAGAAATGTTGTAGGTGATTTCGTGCAGAGTCTGCCCGTGAAAAGAAGAAACTGGCGGCGAGACAACTGTTGGCGAATTCTTCCGAGATAGTCTGAGCTACAGCGGATTTACCCACGCCAGCAGCACCATAGAACCAGTATATGTGGGCAGTTTTTGTACCGTCGTTGACCCAATTTCGCAGAAGCCCGAGTATCTGGGTACGAGTACCGGGATAACAATTTGGAGGAGGGAAACGCTGCTCAGCGTTATGAGCAGCACCAACCACAGCGGTCTGATAAAGTATTTCGAGACCTTTTCCACCTACGAAGGATAGGGCTCAGTTCAGGTAAGCAATGGACAAGGCACAGAATGGGATACGCACGGGCATCCTGATCTTCATGTTCCCCGCGCCGAAGATGGATGTTATATAGGTCACCAGATATGTTGGTGAACGATCCGTCGTGGATAGCGAGCCCTTGCGCATTCGAGAAGAAGGACATGCATCAAGTCAGGAAGGAAGGAAGAAAGGAAGGAAGGGGAGAAGGTTCTTACGCGAGAAAGAAGCTGTTAAACACCCATGACGTTTTAATCCAAAGCACTTAGCATGAACATATATATAGAGATCGTGCAAGCAAGTGATACAGCTGATTGCGAAATTGTAGAATAAATTCCAAAAAATGCACTTCAGTGATGGTCCACCGATGCCGGGACAGCTGTACATTTAGCGGCATTCTCGGGGAGCAATGGATTGGTAGTTTGTTTGTAGGTAAACACGATCAGAAAGGCGCGTTTTTTGGGATCTATTCTACAATTTCGCAATCAGGTGTAATTCAACAGCGCGCGAACAGCTTTCGAATGATACTTTGATGCGAACAAGCTGTGCCTAATCGTAAACTTCAAAATTCCTCCTTTGGAGCGAACAAGCGGCCCGCAGCTAGTACAGTTTCTGTTGCTTCTGCCTGCTTTTATGCGACCGATTCCTCCAGTCGATAAAGAAGGTACGACGACAGATCGCTGTGCCCAAATTTAGATGCGTAGGAGTCGTCGCAATGGGTAAGTTATCCTTGGAGCAGTAGATCCACGAAGAGATATTCAAACGACTCAGAAGGCAATCCGGATAGTAAAATTCAACTCCAAGCGATAGAGTCCGCCGGGCTGGAGCCTCATGCCAACACTTGCGGATATCGACCCAACCATGTCTTCACGAAAACCTGGAAAATAGTAAGGGGAGGCAATAGATGGAGTTTTTCAGCGTGTTCAATTTGCATGAAGGAACTTACTCATGGGCTTCTAACTCAATTCCTATCAATTTGCGAGCTTATGACCAGGGGTTGTTCAAATCCGTTAAGTCGCTTGTCTTTGCCATGAATAGTCCGTCTACATCCAGCAAGAAATTTACGTATCATCATGCAAGGTTCAAGAATGCATCGAATATGTGACTGAACCTGGTTATGAATAAATTGTAGATATCAGAGGATAAGATAAACCGGCAAAGGTACCATTTAGAAATAGCCGGGGGGCCCGGTCGTATCCAAACTCTGAACTGGTACCCTAGCCTCTCTCCTACCCTGTAATAGACATGCACATTCCTTGACATATGTCCCGGCATAAACTTCCTCAGAATCGCACATCTCTTTCTCAGCTAAAGCCTCGAGTCTGAACTGCTACAATCGTCGAGCCAGTCGCTTGAAAATAAGCCCTTTGATATGCACGGTCTTTCACTCCCGCAAGTCACATCTGCTTGGTGTGACTAACTCTTCTTCGATAATTTCGGGGCATGGATCACGGTTGATGGTGAAACCCTCGAAGAATTCAAAATCGAGATTGCTTCAGTTGAAGGAAAGGTTCGTCATACCCTGTCCTATTCACTGTTCTTTTGAAAACTGCTTTGCATGAAAAACTCGTATAGTCTTTTCAGATTCACTAGTGCGACAGAGAATTCAAGTCTGCTACAAGAGGACGTGCGAGTGTTGGCGGACGGAGTATGGGAGGAAAAATTATACATTCGAGCGAGACGTCCAGTGTGACAAAGAAGGGATTTCGAACGGGCTCGGACAGGAGGGTACCCTTTATTGTCTCAGAGTTAAAGTTTACCGGTGCGTTCTGACATCTTTGGGAGGTGTATATATTTAACTGATTTTTTCTTTCTTTCAAGGTGAAGGAATATCGTATTTATCTCCCGAGAAACCGGGCGAAATAACATCGTCATCATCAGAGTTCGGACGAAGGATGTAAAGGACTATCAAAGAGACCATAATCCGCCCTTGACCCGCATCTATAACGAGAGAAAGCTCAAACGGAATGCGCATAGTACAACGTAAGTCTCGATGTTCTGCTATTCCCTTCCTTAATCCCACAACACGGACTCTGGAAAGCCTAGGTTTGGAGATCCTGTAACTGATACTAGACGAATCCTCTATCATGAGACGGAACCGTACGGAGATCCTGTGGCCCGTTTCTGCTTTAGATACATGCCAATAGGTATGAACATCTCCCTGTGCTTTGTGAATCATTATCGATTCGTTTTAAATGACCTAGACTGCTCCGAGCAAACGATATTGCACCATACCCACCTCGCGAGCGACGCTTTCCTACTGGAGAAGAGGAGGAGAGAGAAATAAAACCTGATATATCTACCATATCTCAGCCGGAATTGCGCCGCGCAAGGATCATTCTCCAGATATATCTGCCCATCCACTCCTCACGCCTGCTTTGTATTTCAGTCGGTCTCGATCCTGGATAGAAGTTCATCCCTCACGTTCTATAGCAGCAGCAGAGCCAGTGTAGCTCATTGAAAGATCTCCAAGAGGATGTGTTATTGACTTCAGTCCGTTCCAAGGCGACCTCGACCCTGACACTTGTTGGTGATCCCGTACCCGTTCCGACGAGGGCAGTAAGAAGGGAGAGGATAGATCTGTTAAACCCCTCGCCTCCCTCCAGACGACGAACGGCCAGTCGAATACCCCCAAATGCCTATGCAGTTATCGATTTGACGCATCTTTGATAAACGCCATGTACCCCAAAGTAGTATTCCTTATCTTCGCTGCCTTTTGTGTGGTTCTTGAATTTGTATCTATACGCTACATACATACTTGCATACGTTTCTTCATTCGTGTTCGTCATGTACTTGCCTTCTTGCCTATATAGCAAGTCCTTCCACTTCTACTCTTGCAACTCGCCTTTACTTCACTCCGACTACCATGATACCTCTGAAATCGAAGAATACTAGTAGCAGTACACCAATTGATTAGATAAGCAGTCGACCCTCGTGGTGGGCTATTTCCACACAAGCAGCATACTTTTTTATTTCCAAACCTTAGCTGTGATACTGTTGTATGTGAAGTTCCCTTACTTGTGTGTTCAATTTTTATAAAGTTTGACGAGAGAAGGAAGAGTTTTTTTCATTATCGAGAATGCTCCAAATAAGCTTCTGCGAGCCTTTAAGTACATTCCACCACTATTATCCAGGTCAGCTCGAGTAAATCATCACCATCCAGGCTCAGCTCCTTGTACTTGGCTATCGTGACGCTCACCATGGTAGCCGGGGCTCCGAGGGAGGTGCTAATGATGGAGAACTTGCTAAACTCGGCTCCGTAAAGAATAGCTGTAGGCAAGGAAGGGTTGACCGTCGACACTCGAAGTGGTAAGGTTAGCCCAACCGAATACACCATTGAGGTTGCAACTGATAGTAAAAGTTGTATATTTTTTCGGCGATAGCGGATACTACCCATATTCCATATTCGTAGCCAGCGTATTCGGTGGTGAACAATCTGTATATGAGGTGCTTGCCACTTGTTACCAGCGACGAAATAATCTGTAGGTCCATCGTCCCTTGGGGCTAGGGTCCTCGAGTTCTTGTAACCACTTCGGTTGGGGACGCTCGAGTTTTCGTAACCGCTTGTGAAGAGCTTTGATCTGGCTGGAATAGCTGGAGTGCTGAGATAAAGATCAGTTGCAGAGAATTTACAAAAGAAATCAGTTAAACTCCCATACCTCGACCCACGCAATCGCTTTCTTCGCATCCTCACTAGTTTGTATAGCAGAAAGATTCTTCATCAAAACTTGAAAAATCTCGTCCTCCTCTGAAGATGACCGTGAAGGTTTTTCCAGAAGGTGGTTTATCCACTCAAGCTTGACAAAATTAATCACCTCCGCAGCATTTTGCGATGGGTTTCGAAGAATCCGCAGACACTGCAGCCCGATATACTTGTTACATTCTGCAAAATCGATGGAGACAGTGTCGAAATGAAGCTCTGACATGGAATCGGTCGGATCCAAGGGCAAGATAGGTGGACAAGACCAGTAAGAACTTAAGATGTGTCTAACTTGATCTGAGCTTGTTCGATTATTTAGAAAGGCAGAGATTACTACCGACGGGGCAGTTAGAGGTAGGCAAAGAGTATGTTTTAATACCTCAATCGCCATCACCAAATTTTCCCTGTCTCTTTCTTTGAGAGTAGGTTCTATCCTTATCCGGAATCCTCGCTCAAATAGGGAGTATTGCTTGGCCAATCTATCGAGTTTCCATCTATATTCCTGCTTCTGATAACTGCGAATCTATGAACAAGCACAGTTGCATAAGGACCAATGAAAATGTTGGACAAAAAGGGAGAGAAAATACTAACAGCTTCGGCCCAGTTGGCAACACTTCTCAGATTGGCGAGGCATATTCTGAGAGAAGATGCGTATGCCTCTAAGTTAGTACCCCGGTACCTGAAGGCAAAATCCAAGTAGCCAGTAATGTCAAGATCTTTCAGCAAACCGAGAAGTCTGCTGCTCAGAAATGTTTGAACCCGCCGGCAATGAATATACCACCAATGTAATACATATACATCAAAATCCGAACTCACGCTGGCACAAGGGATATTGGTTCATTCAAAAGCAGGAAAGAAAGATGCGACACTCACGATTCCAGAGTTCGGTAATTCTTGATTGCAAAAGAGAGACGCTTCAATAGATAGAATGCAATCCGCTCGTGTCCCACCTCCTGCGTTGTGTTCACGTGGTAGCTTCCAGAGCGCTTCTTGTCGCGCAGGAAGTCAACAAAAGATGCATGGCGAATTTTAATACTGGCAAAGTCGTCATCCGGAATGGCCAAAACCGAGTGCAGCCTGAAAAACGGCGTCCAAACTTCTCCTTTTGCGAGGAGAAAGAAATCTTCGATAGAGCGTGAAGAGTTTCGGCTACCATTGTACTTGCCAGGTATGATCGTGTCAGGATCCAAAAGATGAGCCAGAACGTCAAAAAAAAGCTGATTCTGCTTGCATGTAGAAAGAATTTGTAGGTATAGCAAGTCTAGGTCAGGATAAGGCGAGTCAAAATTTTCGGGAACAGTGATGTTCAGAATGGTCTCTAGGCGTTGGGTGGGCAAACCAGAATATTCCCCGATGTACTTGAGGACAGTAGCAGCATAGATAAACTGGCCACAAGCCCTCTGAACAAGTTGTTGTACGATACCCTCGCCAGGCCAGTCTTCAGGCACATGTGTCATAGTACCCCCGTGGCCTCTTCGAATTTTATCGAACCCATCACGGAGGTATCTGGCAAGGTCCGTGTTGGATTCAAATTCTTCGCCGAGGTCGCTGCAAGCCACCATGGTACGAAAATCCAGGTGATTGAATGCATTACGAATGCGTGGCTCAGGCCTGCTACAAATAAGAAACTTGAATGGCACTATTGAGCCAGATTTAGCCTCGCGAATGATGGAAAGAAGACGCTCCTGCGAGGGAATGTCAACACATTCATCTAGCCCATCAATGACAATCAACCGAGGAAGATTCTTCCATTGTTCTGCGGGTAGTCGATGGCAAGACTTGATTATGAGTTCCTGGAACTGGTGCTCGAGACTGGCATGGACGATATCACGGTTGTTACAGATAGTGAGATCAATGGGCTCTTTAACCAAGGGCACGAGAAGTTGCTAATTGAAGGGAAATGGTAGTGAAGAATTTTTGCAGGCCATTTCGCAAGGGGTCTGACCGTGAAAAGAAGAAACTGGCGGCGAGACGACTGTTGGCGAATTCTTCCGAGACGGTCTGAGCTACAGCAGATTTACCAACGCCTGCTGCACCATAGAGCCAGTAAATGGAAGCTGTATTCGTACTGTCGTTCACCCAATTTCGCAGGATTTCAAGAATCTCGGTACGAGTGCCGGGATGAATATTCGGAGGAGGAAAACGCTGCTCGGCATTATGAGTAGCGCCGGCGACAGCATTCTGGTAAAGAATATCAATGCCTTTGCCAGCTGCGAGAGATAGCGCTCAGTCCAGAAAATCGGCGAGGCATGGAACTGGATACGCACAAACATCGTGATTTTCACCTTCTCCGCGTCTAAAATCAGTACTATATAGGTTACCGGCCACATTAGTGAACGATCCGCCGTGGATAGTGACCCCTTGCGCGTTTGAGAGGAAGGCCATGTAACAAAGAGACAGAGTCAAGCTGTTAATCCAAATGCTGTTAAATCCATAAGCCATGAGGCAAATGTCGTCAGACAACTGAATCGAGGCAGTGCAATCAGACACTCTGTCAAATATAGAATCTGTCAACGCTCTTCTTCTGGGCATGGATCAAAAACAGCGCAGGATATCTTGAAGTAGGTGGTACCCTGTCCTGTCCGCGGTTCTAGCCATGAGGCTTCCGCTACGGTGATCCCGCTTCTTTCTCGCTTTACCCAATTCTCCACATCGCCTCGTACGCCAGCGCTAGACCTCGACTTCTTTCAGGACATCGACTTCCATTCCACCAATTCCTGCAGCTTTACATTGCACAGCGACTCCGCTGCTACTTGTTCCTACAATACCAGCGTATCCAAACCTGGCTCACCTCTCAGCTTCCCTCCCCTCCGAACTACGTTACCCAACATTACTTGCCGAGCGTCAGAGGAGCTGTCTAGCTTGGGAACTGAGGACTACTTTTCCAGGACTTCCGCGCGACCAGTCGCTTGAAGGAGAGGAAGATAAGGACGATACCGAGACGTTGGATGAACATGGGGCTGAAGAAGGTCCCGAAGTAGATGGTGACGATGAAGATTAGGATTGGGACAATGATGCTGCTGCCGATGAGCTTCTAGCGCATTCGACGCAACCTGAACGCCACATTATTCGGCCTATCGTTGTGATGTCGATGATGAGGAAGAAGAGGGAGAAAAGGACGATGAAGAAGATAGCGAAGAGTTTGTTGATGAATCCCCACAGGGGCGACGCCTCAACCTGCCACTGGTGCGCAGGGTAGTAGCATTTGAAATAGACTCTGGCGGAAGGAAAGTCATTGAAGTTGGCGATAATATCGTCCCGGTGCCAGCGCAAAGGTTGAATCTCCAAGCTCGGCAGCCACTTGGCCAAGGACTTGCAAGGAACGCCGTTGACGACAAAGCTGCGGCGTTTTTAGAGACGGGAGCTGAGGACACATGGATGGCGCAATGAAGGGTAAACGATGTTCAGAAACTGGTTCTTGGTTATCTCGAATATTCTATAACCTTCTCCAGCGATTCCTTCGGGAAGTTCTATATACGGATTTATGCGGAACACTGCTTCAATGGTTTCAATGATGAGTTCCATCATCGGAATGCAGATTCGAGTACCTTACGCACTTGAAAAACTGGTTTTTGTACTAATGGTCAGTCTTTCTTTCTCTCATCCATCGCTCAGCACAAGTCGTGTAACGCATTGTTTGAACATTAGTTCGGGTCTCGGTAACTACTCTATATTCTGCATCTATCTATTCGCGTTATCCGTATCGTGACCAACCCGGAGGTAGATTTGGTGGCGTGTCTCATCACGGACGTGCTGTTACCATTTCACTTCACAACTGCGACAACTACCAGTTGACGGGTTTCCCGACTTTCGATGTAGTCTTTTGACCCCAAAACCCTGAATTCATCTCTTTCTTAGTTTGGTCTTCTGGAAAGCTACCTGGAGTCTTTTCTTCGCGTCCTCGGTTTTGTAGAAGTTCTTGCGGAAGAGGTCGTCACATCGGTCCTACCTTTTGCTTGTGCCAGGAGGAGGGGATTTTACCCCATTGACCTCGATTGTAATGAATGTAGCATTCGTCGTGGCCTGTAGCACAATAGCGTGACAAACACCACAAGTCACATCACGTGCGCAGTGTTACCTGCTTCGGCATCAACTCTCTCATCCGTCGTTAATCCTGGTTATTCACGATTCTTCTGTTTGGGAAACGGAATGGAAAGGTACCTAATACCTGCCTCATTAATTAAGAATCCACCTATGATGGCCTCAGACTACCGAGGTCAAACCGTCAGCCCGTTCCCAGTGGTCACACCGATGTATCACAGATACTCGGAAAAAGACATATAGCACTCCTCCACTCATGGTCGTTATTTCAGCGGAGAGTTGGAAGAAACGTTGTACCACGTGAATTCGAGTTTTTTTTAATGAATCTCGTCGAGGGATTCACTTTCCTGCTGACTCTTCCTTATTTTCCGAAACTATGTCGTTTCTAGATACCGACCAGTGTACATCGAGCTTGACTGTGAGCTTATTTCCGTTACAAATAATATTAAATACCATCTCAAATTGTACATCGTGAATACTACTTGCAACCGTTGATAATCAAACTTTGACTGTTTCCATCCTCAAGCTCGCCAGTCCAAGAATCATAAAGTGTCAATGCTCTGACTGGACAATCCCTATCCGGACACAATCCTCATGACATTCTCCCTAAACATAAATCTCCTCGAAATACGTCTGTAACAACGCCCTCTTTCTCCCCCTATTTGTCAACCATAGGCGCCATGGGCGTAACGGGCGTCAAAGGGGCGCAGGACCAAGGGTAGAGGCGGAGGAACGAGTAACGACGCAGCTTCACCGTGAGTTTCGTCCCGAGATTACTAGTATCATTGTTGCCTCTCCCAATACCATTACCATTATAGGAGCTGCGCGTACGACAAGAATGGACTGAAACGATGGAAGAGGCTGACGAGGCCCACCGGATGGGCTTCCTGCCAAAGTTGAATCAGCATCGGTCTCGCCAGTCGAAATGAACACTGTTGGGGGTTCCTCAGCGTTCTCCTCGGTGTATACGCGTCATACATAGTATTGAATGGAGCGGCACTATTCATTTCCTGCGGGTAGACTCGAAATTGCAAATGGAGGATGTGGAGGAACGAGTTCGTCAAGGTCTAGGTCGAGACCTGGAGGGGCAAATCTCAACGACTTCAATTACTCTGTCATTTCCGTCAGCATCGAGAGACGATGACAACAGGGAATGATATCCCTGAAGCCCAAACCGAGACCCAGTAGGATCCCACAAAGGCTCCACCCTATCCAGGTCGTCCATCCCCACATCCCTCCTATAAAGATCGCCAACACTTGTCCAGGCCGTTCTCTGGCAAGCTCTGCGTCTTCAAATCCGTGTCCCCCGCGTTCCCCACAAGGATAACTGAGCCTCCCGGAATGCAGCCAACATTCTCTTGCACTCTCAACCTCTTCCTCGCATTTCTCTTGCCGTCTGATCCCGCGCGCACCGCCGAGTAGAAGATACAGCGTCACATGGGTCTATTGGATCTGCTTGAATCAGAACAGCTCCTGCTCCTGTACGAATGAGGCTGGCAAAAGGCAATGTCCAAGAAATCATTCCTGGGAACAGACCATAAAGGAAGTATTTGGATGTTTATGAACCGAGTGGAAGGGATCCTTCGGTAAGGATCATACTTTCGCAAATGTCGGGGAGGAGGAAATGTCGAGTATTTGACTATCTGACACAATCTTTATCAACCGTCAATGAATTTGGGATGGCAGCAAGAGATACGAATGCGTACCCCATAGCTATATTCCAAGCCTTACCCCTCTAGTTGTCGATACTGTTCCGACACTGCGGGCACGGTGATTTCATCGACAAAGACGCTGTAAAAATCTACCTGTGCCTGTTACGATGGTTGTGCCGACGACGACGACGACGACGTGACATGTCTAATTCTCTTCGACAGCAGCTTGATTCAAAGGAGCACAGTAGACCGGAAGCCCGTCTTACACAACAGTTCATGAAGCTCATTGAGAGCGCAAGTCTCTTCAAGTTCGACTGCATCCCAATGAGCCTCTTCTACCAGCTTGATGATTTCGTCGAGGACGCAAGTTTCGCCCTCGGCTTCATTGAGAGGGGAATGAAGGGGAAGGGGGATCTTGAAACGTTCCGAGGATATTTTAGCGAAGGATTGGTCGGTGGAAAGAGTGATCCAAACCGGGCGGCTCTGTATGTCGAGGTTATGAATAGGGAATAATAAGAAATTATAGATGGAACTAGCCTTTGTCGCGCAATCAGAGTCTATTTCCGCAGCGGCAGTACAAGCGACGAGCAAGTGAATGATTTGGGGGCTTCCATGTGTGCGTCCACAGTCGAGAAACGACGCATACGCGATACAACAGTACCGGGAGTCTAAGGTCGAAGTCCCCCAGTTGTGATGGAAGTTCCTTGGAGGAGGTCGCTAGCTTCTGCCTGCTTACGGAAAATGTTTAGCACCAGATTGAACAACTCTAGTGCTGAAAGCAAGATTGTACGCGTCAACGAAAGGTGACAAAAAGATGCTACGCACGTCCTTTGGCCCAATTGCCACCAGCACCAGATTGCCCAAACAAAAGGCTGTCAGAAACAATGAGTACGTGCTGATTCTGAAGCAGAATATAAATCATGCCTGGTATATAATCATTCTCCCATACTCCTCAAGATCATGCTAATTCGCGCAAATCCAACGAATCCGAAATGAATGGCGTCCTGATAATGACCCCAACCTCGACATCACCCAGAGGCACATTGGAAGGGTGAGCAACTGGTATTTGAAGGAAGTGGGCCAGAGTTACTGCACGACAGGTGTGGTTTACGGCGAAAATCCTATACTCAGTACTGATTTTTCTTCGTTGGCTGCACGCTGACAGGCCGTCGATCTATCGAAAACATAAGATGGGTAAAGACATCGCACAGTGGGCATAGTCATGAATTAATGCATTCCGACGGGCAATGAGCGCAAGGTCAAGGGCGTCGATAATCAGTTTTTATAGGCGCCGAATCAAAATTCCGAGTCTCTTCCTCCGTTGTTTTTGGTACACCGCTGGTCGAGCGGCAAGGAGCAGCCAGACAGCGGCTTCCTCTAATTTAAAGGTAGGTTGTCTGTAGTCTCTTGAATGGAGCGGTGTGCGGTGTGGTAGTTTGACGAAAGGCGACGGCGGACCGGTCACGGCTTACGATGTCGTTGGCGCCCATGGGCGTCTGTTTAATCTGTGGTTGACCCACTCGTACGACGTACATTCCTCCAGCATCATCGCAACATTCATTGATAATGCATATAGATAATGTCTCACGTATCTTGCACCTGATGAAGGAGGTGTGACAACTCTACGCGAGCTATGAACTGTGGGTTGAGAGAGTTTTGTCCATTTACTTTGAAAACATCACATTCTTGCTTCCATCTTATCAATCTACTTGAAAATCCTTACTGTGAAGGTAAGGGACAGCCAGATAACACCCTCTTTCTCTCAAGGTAGGCTGTCTGCCGTCTAGCCGTTTATATCTGTGCTCACCTTGAGAAAAACTCCGAGATCGCAATGTTTATCTTCGTCAAGCTGGTCACCTTCCCTCCAGGATGCAGCCTAGTTTTGGATATTTGCAATCGTGACCATTCCCTTCTCCTTCGTATACGTCAAGGATGGAATTCCTATGATATTTTATCATTGGGTGGCTGGTTACCATTGTTGTTCATTGCAATTATTTTGATCTTGAGGTAGTCTTTCGCCGTATTGCTCTCGGGTTGTCGAAGTGTAATACGTCCCGGAGCAATGTATTTCATCGAGGACGCGCAGGATCAAAACTCGCGTCTGATTCGCGATATACTCAGCCGAGATGCCTTGGTGCAGTTTGTATCAGTGGAGTTATATATATAGCTCCATCGTTGCCTGCGCTGCTTCACTGTAGTAGACCTTCTCTTCCTCGGACGGCAGGTCATCTTTCCCTTTCAGTGGAAGACCAGGTACGCCCTACTTCCTTGTTATGTCATTCCCGATGCATGCTTACTAGTTCGAACATTGCAGAGAATCCTTATCCAGCTTCCCAATAAACCTTCTGTTCCTCAATCTCGCCTTACCTGACACCATGCTTATTTCCACCCCCGGAAACCCTGAAGAGGATTACGATAGTCATCTGGGAAGGATTGAAAGAGCGTTTATGTCTCACGTCGTACTTTTTAGCAAACATCATGGAGAAGAGGAGTACCTCTCAATATGAGCTATGCATTGAGCGAGTTCACCGCTACTCTACCGCCTTCATCTCGAACTGATTGATTTTTATGATAGCTATGAAAAATTTCGCTCTTCAGTAAGAGAAGAATGATACCAAGCGCAAAGCTCCTCTTCGAATAATTAGCTTCGATATTGAAACAAATGTCTTGATTTGTTGAGAAAAGGTTATGGCAAGTACTTTAGGAATAGTAAAACTTCTTGTTGTTTAGCTACTCTACGTACATCTTTTATACCTAGAGTAATTACTTCTAGAATATTCTACTAATTTCGATAATACTTAAAGAGATTACTAAGAAACAATGGAGCACTGCTTGAGTCGCTCCTAGAATGTGTAAGTACCTTCTCGCACATTCTCAACATGATTGACGTGCCCAATTTCCCAAGCCTGACAAACAAGATATCATCCAAATTGCTAACATGTTAAAACGCAGAGGTATGTATGCGCCAGTAAATGAACTTTCAAATTCATGCTAAGATAACTACTGCACAGGGGAAGCTAAGCCATTTTGCAGGAAGTCTTTACCTTAAAATCATGCAATTTGGTTAAGGGAGCAGACGTGGAATCTTTCGACAATCAGGACGACTATGCTGGTCAGCTTAGAAGGTGGATCTAATTCATCCGTGAAGCAAACCCAGACGTTGTTATTGGGTATAATACATGTGTTGTGAACTTGGAAGAATCAAAGGTTCGTTTAAATCTTTTGCTTCTTCACACTTGAACGAATCATGTCAGGGTTTGAGATGTCTGGGGTGACTTTTCGAGATAGAGCCTATCTCGCTGTGGTTGTAATTCCCGGTAGTCTCCAAATTGATCTCCTCGACTACGAACATTACTATCCATCCGCGGAAGAAAAGATCAAGTTGATGCAAGCCGGCATTGATAAGAGTTTCCTATCTCTCCAGGCCTCGTCCTTCCGTTTCTTAGATCAGAAAAAGGAGGACATTTATTTCATGCAAATCCCAGTTCTTCGAACTGGTACTACAGAGGACCGGAAGAAGCTTGCGGTTTACTGTTTAAAGGCAAAAGAATGTTTATTCCAAATTTACTATTCGTACTTACATGAGTTCCGTTCCGGGATACATATTTGCCCTTGCAGCTGATGGACTGTCTTAAGGCTATGGAAAAATGGGTTGAGCGAAGCCAGCTCAGCAAAACTACCTTCAACTCCATGGTCAGAAATCTGAGACATTAGACCATGAGTTTGGCGTGTAAGCTCATCGAATTTGCCTGGATCTCACATAGCTATGTAGACACATGCCTATCTCCTTCAAATACCGGAGCTCTGGATATTTATATCCAGTTCTCTATAATGCAGAACTTCACCGCATGATTTCTTCGATATGCTGATCCAGGACATCATTTTGATCGGGCAACCTCAGTTTATTGGACTAAAACAAACTGTGCCCTATGCGTAGACATGATCAACACTGCAATTAAAAAGAGATACTAAACGTAACTCCACCACTGACGACGAAGTCAAGGTATTCCTACAAACACAGAATAATTTAAGAGGATCAACCAAGACACGCTGATATATGTGCAAATCGAAAAGCTAAACAATAATCCAAGTAAAAATTCGCAGCAGAATAATGAACGTTGTAACAAAATCCGCGCTAAGCGCGTGTGAAGGTTCATAGCAGACGACTGTTCGACATACTTTTTCTGATGATGGATTCGCGCACTGGAAAAGTCGAGTTAAAGATTGCCGGAATGATGAGTGCCAAGCATACCGTCCACAAGAATGAGGAAGGTGGACTTGACATCCTGATATGATACCATCAGCGGCAAAAGGACAGTAGGGAAGTAATATGACTTGCCGTGACCAACGTAAGGTGGCAGTAGAATGCCCGAGCAGTGGTCGAGTGGTTCTTGTGCATAGTAGCAAACTTCTCTCTCATGTCTGTGGCATTGTCGATGAAGATGGCAACTTTCGCCGAAGTTAAAGACAAAACTTACACTTTGACACCCCGTCAAATGTGTTTGGTCGATCACCATACGAGACGACCCATTTGTTAAACTGAATGCCAGATTCGAGCTTAGCCTTGAGGACGTCGCATTTGTTGAGAAAGAGGATCAGCTGGGTATTCTGAAGGAGTTGGTTTGAGACGATAGTTTTCCAAAGGAGAAGGGAATCCTCCTATAAGCCAAATCAGAAAACGGAAACGGTGGGTAGTACCAAGGGCAAGTTACACACCAATCTGTTGACAGTGGGATCCTCTACTAAGAATTGATCGAAACAGGAGAGAGGCGCCAACAATATGATAGCATGCACCGAGTCAAAGAATGGTGCCCATGCGGCTACTATGGAAAAGGTAATTTCAGAATAGAATCTGAAAAAAAGAATATCCGCGTACCTCGCTAGAAAGATAAACATGGTAAGGAAAAGATTGAATGCACACCTACTGGAAGGATCTTACCAATGATCGAGCCCCACCTACCTTGAATATTCTCCAATCCCTATGCAGCATGCCTCCTTCCGTAGAGGGTATTAGGACCGATGCAAAATTCTTACGAGACATAAGCTAACCTGTTGTCAGAACAAAGCGATGTTCAGTGACACCTTCTTTACAAGAATATCGTTGAGACGTTTACAGGTTCCGGAAAAGTAAAAAAAAAAAAGGTAGCTACCTGTCGTCTTGAGTCGTGCTTTGAGAACATCGTCTGAAAATGAAGAGAGTTACGGGTTGATGATAGCGGCAAAAATGTTACTTACCGTCGGTAGGAATATACTTGAGCGCAGTGACTCGTTCAAGATCATCCAAAAAGCTATCAGGGACATGAATTCTTGAAAATGCCGAAAGTGACGTGAAGGCCTACAATCCAGGGGTATCCTCAAGGCGGAGGCGCAATGCTTTAAGAAGAGCTCGGATTGTGGGATCATTCCAGAGTTTGATCATATCCTCGGCGCAATTGTGTAGAATAACACCAGGATCATTTGGATCATCAAAATCTATCCCTTGTTCACTGTCCATGCTATTTCGTGATGACGGCGACGGCCGTGAGAATGCCGACTTCCAGGGACGTGTAGGTCGGGGAACATTGGTGATAGATGTAGCCTCTAATTCAAGTTTTCTCCCTAGAGACTCTTCAACCTGCAAAATGGGCGAAAGGCGCATTTTGAGTTTAAGATGCTCTGGAGTGAGTGTTGGCAAATCGTCAAAGGCAGGTAAAGGAACAGAGGGAGTCTCATCCAGGGAGTGGGGTGATGAAGGGGAAATTGGAGAGGACGTCGCCTGCTGGGCAGTGGAAATTGCATCAATGATTATACAGATAGAACGGGCGACATTGAGCTGGATAACTGCTCTCCACGAGGCTCGTTCAGCTTTGAAAGGCTTTGGTGAGCTGATAAGTTGAAAATCTAGTCGGTACTGGTCAATGGAAGCTCCATTAGCTTTGCAGTTCGCGTACTTTTCAACGTTGTAGATTTTCCTGTACCATCCAGTCAGGCTTATTATACTTATTCGACACCAAATGGAAGAATACCTGATTCGCTTTGACCTACACTAGGAATTGAGTGCAATGGCCTGAAAGCTAGTAGAGAAACACACCAAGAAGCAATACCTTGATTGGCACTGCCCTCTGTTTTTCTGCGAGACGTCGAGCATTGATTTCTTCGTCAATTTCATGGGATATTTTTTTAGCTCTGCGTTCCTGAATTAACCTGCCTATGAGTCCGGAACGTAGTGGAGGAATCGTCTCGCCAGGGGATTTGACCATTTTCCTACCGTTCTCACAGTCCTCGTGGGTATGGGCAACCGCCGCGAGGGTTTCCGTGGGCTCACGTCCCATGTCTGTGGACGGCTATGTCAAATTTGGACATAGCCTGCACAGCCATCCGTAGTGCTCCGATGGCTTGGCTTGGAATAGCCACGTCAAGCGGAGCGGAGCCACTCTATATATAGCTTCCCGCAGCTTGGAGCGGCTGAGCTATTACCAGCCGACCGAATTAGGAAGCCTCATCGCTGTCAAATCCTTTGTCCATCTGTCTTCACCGTTTGCATAGTTTATGGCTTCTCCATTACTCCGCTTTATTTTACTGTATATTCAGAACGATTAGAGGGTGTTTCGGCGAGAGAATACAGCTTTTCTTACAAGGCTTGGACTCCGAGTACACCGAAAGAGATGTGCATTAGTCCAGATCATCATTCCTAGACACTCAAACAGTTTCCGTTCACCGAATAACTGAGTCCCCCACCCAGTACTACTTATTAACCATAGCCTCAACAGTGTCCAAGTTGACCTGCGCTCCATTTTTATCTTCCATTTTAGTATCAACTGTCAAAACCGATTGGATTGCTGGACTCACAAAATGTGTTTGCAATGTATATGCGCCATTTGAAAGGCTAAACAGCCCTCGGAGCTTACCATCTTTTAAATGGTTGCTGTTCTGGGGGCGAAATTTGTAGCTCAAACTGGAATTTTAGTGTGCCGCAGCGCATTTACAGTTTTCTTTAAAAGTGCAACCCACTGTTTACCATTAAGCCTTTTGCTTCCACTGCTCAGAATGCCCTGCAATCAGGATGAGCACACTGAACTTGATAATGGTGCACTCATGACCACATTTCACATTCAGAGTTAGGGTGTTTCTAGTACTCTTACAATTGTTTTTCTCTGAACATAGATCTCACAGCTACCCAAACAACTCGCACATCTCGAGCTAGGTCTCTGGGACACACACAGTCCACCACTAATTGTAACACAAGGCAGCACACCTGCAGCCAAAATGCTGGTAAGTATACCACTTTGTTTTATATCCATTGTCTTTTCTCATTGTGTAACCTCAAGCTCGAACAACAAGCAATCAGCCGGGTGAGGATATATTGCAGGATGACAATTATGGTTCTTCGGAAAGACAACCTTCTCCTGTCCATGATGGTAAATCTAATATCTTGATTGTGCTATTGATTCACTTTGGTTTCTGTCAGTACCCTCCAGACAGCACCTACCACAGACACCTGATTCACAGAGTAGAATACATGTACACTTTCAAAGCCAGGACACTGGAGGATCACCTGGTGAAGCCTTTGACTTCTCGAACACTTCACCAAGCCCACCTGAGTTGCCGATACCTCACCAAAATCTGCATGGCACACAGTCTACTATGGCATCTGAGTCTCAGCCTTTCTCCACTCAAACCCCCTCAACCCCTCAAACTCCTCAGCATGCACGTATTGTTAGGGGCACCCACACTCCAGTACAGAGGTGCATCCGGCAGGCAGGTACAGCAGCTGGGCCTCGAGCTAGGGATGTTTGGACCTTTTTCAAGAAAGTTGGGGATGAATATCATTGCCATTTCTGCGAGTATGTATTCTTCTACCTATTCTTTCTTCAAAATTTCTTTGACTTATGGACTCTAGGCAACTGAAGAATGAAGGAAAAGAAGTTCCATTCAATACCTATAGTGAGAAAACTGGAACTGATAATCTCCGTGACCACCTTCAAAAACATCACCTCAAAGTCTGGATTGAGGCATGTGTGTCCCAGCAAATTGCACTAGATACCAACAAATCGCAGAAAGCCCTGGCAGAATATAAGCTCAGATATGTTTGAGAGGGCAATGAGGCAAGTACAGGCATAGGGCTGGGAGATGGTCATCAGTATGCATTCTCTATGGAGGCCTTCGTAGATGCAATAATGGAATTTATCATTGCCGAAGACAAGGAAAGTTTTTATTTTCTTTAATCTGATTTCACTGATGCTTTTGTAACAGTCATTCACAGTAGTGGAAAGTCCTTTCTTCTGCAAGCTGATCCTTACATTGTGCAATGATCTGAAGGACAAGGATATTCCACATGCTGATACTATATGCAAACAGGTTATTGAAACACTTGATGAATACTTTGCCAAATTGCAAGATGAAATCAAAGTATGTAATTCCTGTTATACAGAATATATTGAATCAGAATTTGATACTCAACACCACAATGATAGAACACTTGTGTTGGCTCTATGGCCTTTGCAGATGATATTTGGACAGATTTGAAGCTACATAGTTTCATGGCCATCACAGCTAGCTGGATACAGAAAGTTGAAGTTGAAACTCCAGTGGGAACCCAGACAGAATATATTCATTGTACAGACTTGATTGGTTTTGTTCATGTTCCTGGATCACATGCTGGAGTCAATCTAGCAGAGACTTTTCACTTTGCCTTGTGTCAATTAGGAATCACACCTGAAAAGGTTTGCACTCTTTATTGTTTGTATTTTGTATTGAGTCTCTGACTGTACACATTAGGTTGGGTGGATTACTTCTGTCAATGCAAGTAATAATGAGACACTCATGGAGCCACCGGCGCAGCTTATGGGACTCCCACTTTACTGGTATCCAGAAGAAAGGTGAATTAGGTAAGCTTTAATTGGGTACTAACTTGTCAAACACTCTTAAGATATTTCAATATAGATGTTTTTCTCATGTTGTTAATCTCTCGGAAAAGGCAGTTCTTGGTAAACTGGAAAATATTGGGAACAGAGTTCTGGCTCAGCTTCGGAAAGCCATTTGTATGGTATGTCAGGGCCTCTTTAAGCTTTTTGAACTTCTTTCAATTGACTTTCAATCTAGATAAGAAGCTCAGGGCATCAGTGTGAATCTTTTGCAAGATGCCTCAGATTATCTCATCTACCTGAGCTTCAGTTAATACTAGATGTGGATACTCAATGGTCATCAACATATCTTATGATCCAGTGGGCATTGAGGCTGAGGCTGGTATGTCCTTGTCTAAATTTGGAAGCAACTTCTGCGAATTGATCTTATACTCATAGGCTTTTACAACCTTTTTCACTGATCATTTTGAGACATCTAATCAAAGTGATATAATTACAGATCATCAGTGGAATCTTCTTCATGGAATCCAAGATATTTTGGCAGTAAGCTGCATTAATATAGATATGTGGTTACTGCTTTAATGCTTATTACTAGATCCCTCATCTCTTTCAACAATGTCTTGCTACTGAAAAATCTCCTACACTATGCTGGGTCATCCCATCTTTCACAGTCATGATCACCAGCTATAAACAGATGATTGTCAAGCACCCTCACCTTGCCACAGCTGCACAGGCTGGATCAGATAAACTTACTGACTACTATCAGCATATTCAGGAAATTCCAGCATATGTTCTTGCAATGGGTGTGTCATTTTCCTCTGAATTCAAAACATATCTTGATTCTTGATATGATCCCAGCTTTGAATCCTCTTGCAAAACTTGATTTCTATGCAATGACTGAGATTGACAAACTTGCTTGGGCTAGGGATCTCTTTATTGAGGCAGTATGTACTATAACCTTATGATTTTGTTCAATCTCTAACACAATCATGCAGGTTGAGCAGTGCAATGGTGAAGACAACTACAGTGATCATGATAACACATCTTTTGTGCAGCCTATGACAGAATTGTCATTTGCTGACTGGTTCCTACAGTCAAGTAGTGTCCATCCAGTTGTCAATTCTGCAAGAAAAGAAGTCAAATTATATTTAAGTGAGCCAATTGTTAATTGTGAGAGCCTCAGCTTCTGGAAGGTATGTTTAATATTTGGACATTATAATGTATCTCTCACTACTCTTAGGAAAACCAAGAATGCTACCTGAAGATCTTCCGATTAGCAATGGATATCCTACCAATTCAGGCCACATCTGTCCCCTGCGAGTGCATATTCTCTTCTTCTAAAGAAACAATCACAGTGCGACGGTTGTCCCTTAGTCCTCAGTCAATGGAAGCTCTTCAAGTTCTCAAATATGGGCTCAAAAAGTACAGGACTGTGTAAAGCTGGTACAAACATCCATTCCTAACCCCTATTCATTTCTCTTTTACTATACATCTTTCACATGACCGTGTTTATGACTAACTTTCATATCAATACCTTTTGGACATACAACTCCTCCCTATCTCCACTCCACACAGTATCATTGTTCTTTTTCTATTTCGTTCCCACTGTCATTGTTTTATTAATGAACTGTCCTTGTTTCTCTTCTCGCATCTGTCGCATGACCACATGCTCCATACCTTTTATTCTCATAGCTGTCACTTAGCTATTGTCTTCCAGTAGCATTAGTTTCTTGTCTTGTCCTCCAGTAGCATTAGTCCCTCTTACAGCTTACTACAGTATATATACCTACCACCTGTAACCTGAGTCCCCATCTTGACCTCTCTGTCAATTGGGACCAGACTTTGCCTAAACTGATTACTGTGCTCTTGAAAGCCACTCCGCTGTAAACCACTTTGTGACAGGGACACTGAACCTTACAGTGGGATTGTCAGTTGAAGAGCAATTGCAACAGATCGAAGGAATGACACATGATCAGTTTGATGTTCCAGACTATATGACAGCCTTTATCAAAGGACATAACATTTGAACTGTGTATACTAGGTTAAATAATGTATTATCGTCGCAAACAAGTATATAGAACTTGGCAGAAAGGAAGTGTTTCTAAATATAGCATGACATTTGGCTCAAGCTGTGGCACACCAAGCCAATTACCGCTTTTAGGTGAGCCGAGCTGTCACAAGCTGAAGCCAAACAAAGCCATGTCAAGCGGAGCTAAGCTCAGCCGTTGGAGCACTAGCCATCCAGAAATGGCCCGTCTCCTTCCCCAAATAGCAGTTTTTGTTGCAACATGTAGGCTTCCCATGAGCGGTGTCAGTGTGAGCCTTCTTCTACAATGACCATCACTGGCTGATTCTCCCATGAGTCAAACTGTTCATTGTCTCTCTATATATCTATCCCCGGTACTCTATATAACTCTTTGAGCCAGTCATCAGCTGCAACCATGCACTCTGCCTTGCAGAGAGATTTTTCTTTTTTTTTACTTTTGGATCCGGTCTCAAGAGTATGATGAAAAGCTTGCAAGAGTCTACTGGTTTCCAGGTATGTGTTCATTATCCTGCCATTTAGCCTGAATACTAATGATTTCTGTCACCAGTTCTGCAACATTGTATACTTTCAAGTTCTGGACTTTTGTTGATCTTTTTATTTTGTCTTTCCCTTTGTCTACATGCTGAAGTCATACACCTCTGCACTGTGTACACGCTGTACTGTTCCCAATCAAATCATGTGTCTTTTGTTGAATATAGTGGAGCCAGTGGTTGTCTGGTCACTGCAGATCGATTTCATATTTGGTCCTGTATTTACTTATATAGCCCATATTTAGTATTTCAATTTATTCTTTCTGACCCCCCCCTCAACTGGATCCCTTGCAAGAGGTTCTTGCCTGACCACATTATCTAACAGATTATGAGACTCGAAGTCTCTTACTGATCCCTGAACATTCTATTACTGCTCTGTTGAGCCCAAAACTGTGATACCACTCTGCCAAGCATGAACTGTGCCTATCCAAAAGCACCTGAACTGCTGAATCTTAAGCTCAGTGGGAGCTTGCTGTTGATTGCTGCCTTGTTACAATGTCTGAACCACAGTGTGATGGGAAGATTATATTGAAGAATAACCAAGGTACCGATTTATTCAGAAACTGGTTTATTCAGAGGAGAGCCGAGTTGAGGAAAAAGGGGTTGTTGAGAGTGATTGGGTGATGGACCAAGGAAACTGCAGGGAGTGATACTCACCTGATTGGGGAGCCAAGAGAGCCAAGGCCAATGGCTAGCCCAAACACAAAGGCCTACAAGACCTGGGAGAACTGATGGAATGAGACAGCTGGAATTATAGTTGAGAGTCTGGATGCTGATCAGTACATTCTCATCAAAGGAATTGACAATGATCCCCTTGCCATGATTGATAAAATTCAGAAATATCATACTGAGAAGGGCATGGGATTGCTGAATGCTATCTATGGTAGCATGATGCACACCCCAAAGAAGGAGTCAGTTTCCATTGAGGATTATGTTCAGAATATTTGAAAGCTTGCCAACTTGCTTGAGAGCCTAGGAGAGCCCATCTCCCTGCAACTTGTTATTGCTTGCATCCTATTTTCCCTTCCCAGCAACTTTCAGCCTGTCATCACTGCACTTGATGAAGATCCTTGTAACAGTGATATTGACCATGTTGCTGCCCATCTACACAACTAATCCCCTACTGAATCTAGTGCCAAGTGAGAGGTAGCAGCGTTGGCTGCTGGTACATCTGGCTGCAAAGTTCCCCATCCTATGTCTGAAATCACCTGCTTCCATTGTGGCAAGTGTGGCCACTACCAGTTGAACTGCCCTGATAATGTTCCTGTCCAGGCCAGTGCTGCTACTATCACTGCTGATCCTAATCCCAGTGAACTTTATGTCCTGTCTGCTGATGTACCAGACAAGAGCCTACCATTCTAGACTTCAGTGGGAGCAAATTTTTCTGCTTTCTTTTCTTGGATTCTCTTATTACCATATGCATTGTGTTTATTTATTTTCTGATACAGTGATTGTCCAAGTGGGAGTGTTGAGCATAGTGGAGCCGGTGGTTGTCCAGTCATTGCAGATCAGTTTCATATTTGGTCTTGTATTTACTTATATAGCCCATATTTAGTATTTCAATTTATTCTTTCTGACCCCCCCCTTGACTGGATCCCTTGCGAGAGGTTCTCACCTGACCACATTATCTAACATCTTTAGTCTGTGCTTGAATTTCAAATACACCTATTTGAATGCTGGCCCACAACCACATTGACCCATTCCAGTCTGAACTATCTTTCTAGCTAAAACCTTTTTTTTTTTTTTTTTTTTTTGTTGCTCTAATTATGCCTCCTGATCATACAAAAGGCCATAAACCAGAGCATTCTGCCAACTACAGTGGTTCATGTAAATTTGCTGGTAAACCAAAAAACAGTGGAACTGCTGCAGAGGTGTGTGCACTCAATGTGAAAGCAAACTGCATAGATGATCAAATATTGATGCACCCCTAGTTCCAGCCCAACTCCTCCAATAGCACTATCCCAAACTCTGTAGCCATGACACCCCACATAACCCACCATATGGCCCTCCCAAAATTGCTGACCAAGCTTCCCATTAATCCAATCCAGGTCAGTGACCCAAACCCAATATCCCCAACATTGCAAATGCAATACATTGACTCTTCCCTTTCAACTCTCATACAATTTAGTCCATGGAATCACACCCAGGTGTTGACTTGTTGGAATAAACCTGCAAATATAACAGTATGCATAACCTGTTTCAGCCCACTGAACCTATGATCCAAGTCTGAATCCTTAACCATTGCCTGAATTCCCTCCACTATAGTCCAATTAGCCTGTTCAACTTGCCTGTTAGCTGCGGAGGAAGATTTCAGGACTTTTTCTAATACAATCCCTTTTCTGGAACACCATGCATCCATATGCTGGTTGTTGAACTTGCAGCCCATGTCAATGCAGAAACAATGTACTTTATGTCCCATTTGTTGCTCAGCCATAGCTGTAAAGTTTTGAACAAGGTGGAGGATGGTAAGGGCCTCTTTGTTGGAGCTGAGAGAAGGGAAGGGGATGCCAGTGCCATTGTCCAGAGCAAGCATCATATACTTAGCACCTCCCAGGCTGACCATCTGTGTAGGTCCAAAAAGGTCCAAGCTAACTCAGTCTATGGGTTCCAAAGACAGTATAATGATGTTGTCAAAAGGCCGACATTTGGCTTCAGCATAAAGACAGATTTCACATTTACTGCATAGCAAATAGTCTGACACTTCCATTCCATCAACAAGTTTGTGTTTGGCCATGATATGAAGCAGGTTAATACCTGCATGGCCAAAACAAGTATGCCACATTTTGAGAGAACACAGCTTCAATTGCAATTGACCAGAAGATGCAGGAACAAAAGTAGTATCAGGAGACTTCATAAATGAAGATGCAGAGGAGGTGAGTGAATTGATATCATCTGCCACATTGACTTGATATAGATCATGTCCTTGTTAATGACCAGCATCAGGAAAAATGATCTGAGCCTCAGGTTACCTAGGAGGCAACCTGGAGCAACCTGAGGGACCTGGGTGACCTAGGTGACCTGTGCAACCTGGATGAACCTCAGGTAACCTAGGAAATGCCAATATCCTGGGCAAACCTCAGGTATCCCAAGGATACCTGAGGAGTGATGCTGTAAATATTACCAAATAAGGCAAAATTATATTGAATATATATACCTATGCTTTAATCTATCCTCTTAGTTGTAGATAACTCATAGAAACTGAAATTTGACATAAGTCACATGATGCAACTTCGTGAGCTGTCTACAATCAAAATAATTTTCATATGGTCAAAACAAGTATATCACAATTATACCATACTATATACACACTATATGTACATGTATAAGCTCTTTACTGTACTGAAATACTGTACTTGAGTATATTAGGTTAATACTAGTATACTGTAATACATTATAAAGTATAATACTTGATGAAAATGTACACCATATATACTATACATAAAATATGTACAAGTTCAATACTACTACTACTATACAAGTACAATAGCTCATGTAGTGGTGGCGCCGTTACTATGCGTTCTTTCATTAACTTGGACTCATAGACACTGTACCTATATTACATATACATATTTAATACCAATTTAGTACATTTGTTCCCACGCCTCCTGCCTCTATATTTACGTACATTTATTGATTACACTCCTTAGACTTACTTTCACGCCCAAGCACAATGTACATACCAAGAATAATATAAACTCATTGTGTTCAGTGCTGGTGTGAAACATCTTTAGCTCAGTATAGCTAATCTTAGGAGCTCAACATACTGAGCCTCTATTCACCACTACCAGAGTGGTTACACTTTTTTGAACATCGAGAAATCATACGATTCTTGGAGTCAAACATTACTGTCCGTTAGGAACTCCCCAGACCTGTCCTCGAAATTCAATTCGAGAACTCCATTTCTCATCTAGAATTTATCCTAATTCTAGAAATAGTTCCTGCCTTCTATACGAAGAACAGCACACGGGAACGGTCACAGGTGCATGGGACAAGGAACACGTAACATCATGAAAGCTGAGCTTCAATGACAAGTTGAAGACCTTAAGAGGCAATTGGCCAAGCGTGACCAACAAATGAGGATACCCAGTGAGAATTCCTCGCAGGGACCCCCTTCCACAATGCCTGACAATGGCATGGCATTTGGGAGCATTACGGGCGCCAACCAGGACCCAAGTAACACACTCAATGCAGACATACAACTGCATAGATCACCCACAGAGCCTGGTGAAATACGTGAAACAGCTCCTCCACAAGACAGAGGAACAAAGTCCATGGATGAAGGTACCAACCACAGCTCCCCCCTACTGGACAAAGTATCCAGAAATAAGGGAAAAGAACGTGAGGCTGAAATGGTATCAGACTCACGAGGCCAAATCCTTGAGCTTAGACCTCTATTGTTTTCACCCTTGCAAGAGGTAGAAAACATAGCGGAGAAAACTCCCAAAATGGAAGTTGGGAGTAGCTACCACATATCTCCACACAGTCTGGGTAGTGTTAACAAACACCCAGACACAGTAGCTACGCTACTGTCTATCATGCAGCAACAGCAAGCACAATTGCAAGCTGACATGAATGCATCCATGAAACTATTCATGGACAGTCAAGCTGAAAAAGCTCGACAGCAGAACAATGAGTTGTGGAAACTTGTGAGTATGCTCCTACCTAATGCCAAGGAAGAGGTGGAGCAGGAGATACTCCATACCCCACCACAGCAGCCCCCTACAAAGGCTACTGACACACAGAAAAATGTAGCTGAACATGCTACCAATGTTCAAGTGCCAATTACACTAGAACAGGGGAAAGTAGCCGAAAAGACTACGAATGTCCAAGCTCCAGTTGAGCAAGGAACAACAAATCCCAAATCAAGCCAGTGGGGTAATGATATAGTCCGACTGACTACCATGTACATTTACCTGAATGGACGGACATACAACGAAATGGTCAATGACCCTTGTTTTGTCCGAATCCCAGGATGCACCTGAGACACTGGACAACCCCTGTCCTTTCAAGACAGAGCAGTCAGCCAAACCTTGAGAGGCTGGCGCGACAAGACTGATGGTGCTGTGGAATGGCACAACCAGAATATTGAGTTCACAAAAGAGGGACTTAGCTGGTCCGCATACGAATGAGGGACTGTCAAACAGGAACCTCCCAACTCCTCCCCTAGGAGTAACCGGGGACCTGATACCCACCTGATGCAACCAGTGCGTGGATCAGGGTTAGTCACCTCTGGAAACCCAGGAGGAGACGATGGTGATGAGTCAGATAGTTCATCCGACAGTTCCTTCGACGAATTCAGACTGTCAGAAGGAAAGCGGAGTCGAACTCCATGGCTAAGGGACAGGGGTGACCCAGACCCTAGCTCATTGTCTAGTTCATCAGAATCAGACGGAGGTCATTCAAGACAAGTAGAACCGAATGACAAATGAAGATCCAAGAAGGATCAATGTAGGCGCAAAGAAAAGAAACACCGAACAGTTAAATTAGCCTGCAAACTAGCTAACGTACTCGACAACTCTGGTCGAGCAGAGTGGAATGAAAGGATCCACAAACAGCTCTGCAATATAATGCGGGAGCATCTAACAAAAGTACTCCCTGCTATAGAAGGGATAAAGTCGGTGAAGATCAACCCTCCTGACACATACAATGGCACAGCTGACATTGACATATTCAAACAATGGCTTGTTTGAGTACTCAACTGGTTAATCATAAACCAATTAACTGGAAACAATCTGGGAGAATACCAGATCATAGTCCTAGAATCCATGCTCTCAGGATGTGTCAAGATTTGGTATTCCGACCAAGTCTTAGGTCCACATTGTACCAAGACGAGGTGGACATTTCCTGACATTATAATCAGGATATTCCGGCACTTTGTGCAGGATACAGCCTTCGAACAAGCTGAAAGCAAATGGTGAGCTGTAAAGTATAATGCCAAGGATGGTATATGGGAATTCTATACCAATCTACACTGCAACGCTGCAAGGTTGATGGTCCCACCATCAACTGCGATCTTTTGAGACCGCTTTGTTAGAGGACTTCCTCTAACTTACATCTTGTACATGCAAGAAAAAGGAGTCTCCCCCGAGACTGCAAAAATACTTGACATAGTCAAGTGTATCCAGTGCAAGGAAGAGAAAGACGCGCTTCAGCCCAATGTTGTTGCCACAAAAGGCAACTACTCTGTGAGCCCCTATACTGGAGCCCAGCCCAGCCTATCACGAACACGATGGCACAAAGTTGGAAGTGGGTACAACCAACCCACCATCAAAACAAGTGCTACTACAGGCAGCTCAAGTTACATTCACCATAATGCAGCTATGTTGGTACCGACGGAGCATTGGAAGGGGTCTCCCAAAGCACAAACCAAGGGAAACATTAATCAGGCATCGGATGAACCCAGAGCAAAGAAGCTCTGCTATGGATGTGGCAAAGAAGGTCATTTTGCCAAAGATCCCATTTGCGAGCGCTATGGGAAGCCGAGCCTCTTCGCTATTAGGGATGAGGAAGGATTCGTCGTCCCAGAAGATGACCCCAGCAGTGGGCAAGTCAACTCTGATACTGGAGTAAATGCATCAAATGAAGCATTTACAGTGCCCGAAGTGGAGGATTCCTGGGGCACTAATCCCACTGACCCAGAATCAGCAGGGGAATACGAACTTGAAGAGTTCGAAGAGTACATGGGAGATATGTACTATACTAGCTCTGAGGAATATCTTGGAGCTATGTACATAGCAGATGTCCCTGACCCAGAAGGACCTGCTACTAGTTCTCATTCCACAAGAACAACTCCGGTAACCAGTCCGGAGCTATGTTCCATATCTCTTAATGAGAACCCACCTGCACTGCAAGATGTCTCTGAATTGGAAGACAAATCGGGATGGCCAATCGTGGATGATCGATCGGGTGATTCCAAAGATGATGGCAAAGACTCCATCATCCTACACAATCATAACAATTTCCCATCAAGGAAATACAGTCAGAATAGTAAAACTGACCTTCCTGTCCTCAGAGATCTCCCCAACACCTGTTGGGAAGATTCTCAAGAACAATGTGCAGATACGGGAACTGCACTTGTCCCTGAATGGGACAATGTCCGAGCTAATGGCTCAGACGACACCAACTCAGCGAAGGAATATGCTGATGACAAACTATACCTTTCTGCCATAGGTGACGGCAAAGGGAACAATGTGAGAAAGGTCAGCATCAACCTCCTGAAATCCTCACAAAAAGTGAAATGCCCAGAAAGGGGTTCACCTGATGAACATCGGCAAATGACATGTCTCCTAAAATTGGAGGACATACGGCTCATGTCATGTTTGACTCGGGCAGCTCTATTGATGCAATCAGCCCACACTTTGTGAATGCTTGTAGCATCAAAGTGTTCGAGCTCGAAAGCCAAGAACATCTACAGCTCGACACTATTGGTAGCTGAGCTAAATTTGAATTTGGAACCTGGTCCCCTGTCACTGTAGGGGAGACAAATGTCGATACATGGTGGGATGTAGTAAATGTCGACAAATATTCAGGTATAATTGGTTCCCACTGGATGCGAAGGAACAAGATAGTCCTAGACTACATTCGTGACCTTATCATCATCAATGGTCACCAAATCCCTGCATTAACTGCAAAAGAGGATGCTGCTCAACTCTCTTGCCGCATGGCTATGAGAAGAGCAGAGCAGAACAATTCAGTTCAACATAAAGACAATGTCAAACCATCAGAGTCCACCATCTGACTACGAACATTACGCGAAGTCAATGAATGAGCCAAAAAGGAACACTTCGCACCCATGGTGGAAAATGTCCTCGATAAAGAGGACATTTGTACTGAATTACATTGCATAGCTTGGTCACTACCACCTGGTTCACCAGTGGTCATAAGACAAATACATCCAGACAAGAGTCTGGACATACACCCAGATTACCTGGACAACTGTGTGGAACTCATACAAGAGTTTTCATGTGCATTTAACCCAAAAACAGGGAAAATGCATGTGGGGAAGGGTATCGAGGTACTAAACTCAATTAGAAATTCTTCCCCCACCAAGCCTCCTTTTGAAGAAGACACATCCTCTGAAGAAGAGGAACTGTTCGACAAAGATCACAAAATCCTAGAAGAACTGGGTATATTGGAACCAGGCACATATCTGGATCCAAAGGCTCAGAATTTTGAATATATCAAATCTGAGCATGTTCTCAATCTGAGAGACTGACTCTGCATCATACACTTCAACAGGAGACGCCGACAAGTACCCACATCCCGCAATAAAAAGGGACTAGCTCGCAAGAAATGAGCAGGGCACACTTCTACTCGTAGAAGCAAGTTCAGAGCCAAGCCAGCTGAACTATTGTTCTTCCCAATCAATGAGACTGAATTGGAAGAACAGTCTGGAACAGTGAAATACACTAACACAGACATTCCCCGACTCCGCACAAAGTGGATCAAGGAATACAAAGACATCCTAGCTGGAGTCCCAGAAACACTCCCTTCCCTAAGGGAGATCAATCATCGAATACAACTGATCAATGAAAACAAGAGGTATAATTATTATATGCCCCATTGTCCCGACAGCCTAAAAGTACAACTGTCTGAAAAACTCAAGAGATATTCTCAAGCACAGTGGTGGGTTAGTACCACCATGCCACAAGCAGCCCCTATGCTGTGTATTCCCAAAAAGAATGGAAAAATCCACACCATAGTCGATTACCAACAGCAGAATGAAAACACTGTCAAGGATGTTACACTGTTCCCTGACCAAGACCATATCCGGCCTGATGTCGCAAGACACAAATATCAATCCAAGATTGATATGTCAGATGCTTATGAGCAAATCTGACATGAACTCAATGATGTAACAAAGTTGGCATTTGCTAGCATCTTTGGTACTTATGTTAGCAATGTCATGATGCAGGGAGATTGCAACGCTCCAGCAACCTTCCAACACATCATGACACACATATTCAGAGACCTCATTGGCTGCTGCATACATGTTTACCTAGATGATATATTCATTTTCAGTGATTCCATTGAGGATCATGAAAAACACCTCAAAATGGTGTTCGAGAGGTTGAAAACACAACAATTCTACCTCAAGAGTGAAAAATGTGAGTTATACGCAGACTCACTCGACTGCCTCAGTCATCTCATCAATGACAAGGGTGTCCATGCTGACATGGACAAAATGCAGAAGATTCAGGAGTGGAGAACTCCACAAAACTTCAATGATGTCCAAAAGTTCCTTGGACTTGTCCAATATCTATCTGTGTACATGTCTGATGTTGCAGTATATACTGGACCACTGTTGATTATGTGTCAAAACAATGACCCTTTTATATGGCTCCCGTTCCACGAAACTTGTTTCCAGAACATCAAGAGGATGGCAGCAACGAGCTCCATCCCAGTCCTAAAACCAATTGATCCCAGAACTGGAATACCCATATGGGTCATATGCAATGCCTCCAGCTCAGGAGTGGGGGCATACTATGGACAAGGCCCAAGCTGGAAAGAATGCCGACCTGCTGGGTTCATGTCCAAAAAGTTCACTGCTGCGCAGATGAACTACCGAGTCTTCAAACAAGAGACTCTAGCCATTTTGGAAGCCCTCCTTCAATGGGAGGACAAGCTAATTGGCTATAGAGTTCACATTGTCACTGACCATGAAGCTCTAATGTTCTTCAAGACCCAGAGGAACTTGAATAACCATCAAACCAGATGGATGGAATATCTATCCAGGTTTGACTTTGACATTCGTTATGTCAAAGGGTCCACGAACCATGTAGCAGATGCATTGTCTCGCTACTACAAATCTGACCTACCCAAGGAGACTCACCTGTGTAATGACTATGTCAGTGCAGATAGCTGTCTCGATAAACATCAAGATGATCTGTCAGATGCTTGGATTACTGAACTAACCTCTGAGCAACTAACCCTACTGTGAGAAGAGGTAGAAATCCGGGACAAAGAAGTGCGAGAGCATGCAGAGATGAACGAACCTTCACCTGTCATCATATCCAAGGATGACAACCTAACTGTCGCGCACTCTAGAGAACATGGTTTGGAACCAAAGCCTATAATGCTAGGCCCCGACAACTTCCCCAAAGAAGTACACCAGCTATCAAAAGTCAACCCATTGTTGTCCAAAATACTGGACAACCAACAGGACCATTCACAATTCGAAGTAGTGGATGGTATGATCTACTCTTGCAATCGAGGAGGCGAGAGTGTTTTGTGTATTCCCAAAGGGAAGACAAAGGGAGGAAAGTCCCTTAGGGGACTAATCCTCGAACAAGCTCATGAAGCAATAGGACATTTCGGTGAGCAACATACCTCTGACTACATTAGACAGTGGTACTGGTGGCCCCAAATTAACAGGGACACAGAAAAATTTTGCAAATCTTGCATGACTTGCCAATGATCTAAGGCTTCAAACTTAAAGCCTGCGGGAAAACTACATCCCCTACCCATCCCAAAATGCCCTTGGGAATCCATAGGCATGGACTTCATTGGGCCATTCCTGTCTGCAAGGGGATACAACTACCTCTGGGTAGTCATCTGTAGACTGACTTCACACCTACATCTTGTGCCAGTAACTACGGCCACTACTGCTGTAGAACTAGCACATCTCTTCTTAAAAGAAATTGTACGCCTACATGGTTTACCAAAATCAATTGTCTCAGATTGAGACTCAAAATTCACTTCACAATTCTGGCGTGAAGTACATCGTCTTCTTGGAACTAAACTCCTTATGTCAACTTCATACCATCCCCAGATGGATGGTGTTACTGAATGAGCAAATCGCTCAGTAACTCAAGTCCTCCGATCTGTGGTACAGGCAGACCAAAAGGATTGGATTGACAAACTTCCTATGATGGAATTTGCATTCAATGCAAGCATAAATGAAGCCACTGGCTTCGCTCCATTTGAACTGGATGGAGGGTACATGCCATCCATGATACGTGAATTACCAGCAGGGACCATCATGTTACCAGGAGTGCACTATTTTGCCAAACAGGCAATAAAACATCTGGCCAATGCACACAATGCCATCATTGAGGCGCGTGTCTTCCAGACACATTGGTCTAACAGCCATTGCAGAGATGAACCTCATATTAAAGTCAATGACCTTGTCTACTTGATGACAAAAAACCTTGCCCTCCTGAAAGGAAGAGCAACCAAACTCCTACCAAAATATGTAGGACCTTACCCTGTAACAGGGATTGTAGATGGAAAATCCATCTACGAACTTGGCCTACCCACAGAGCTGATGAAGCGAGGGATATATAACAAATTTCATGCATCTTTACTTTGCCCCCATCACACCAATGATGACAAATTGTTCCCCTCAAGATCCATGGCTGAACCATATGACTTCGGGGAACCAGTCAATGTGGAATGGACCATAGATGACATTATTGGCCATCAGTGGCACAGTCAAAAGATATTGTTCCATGTATTATGGAACCTGGGTGACACCACGATCGAACCCTACAGTACCTGTAAAGACCTCACTGCCTTAGACAGGTACCTCGCACTCAAGGGTGTAACTGACTGGCGCCAGCTACCCCGAAGGTAAATTACCTTCTGTTGATCCGGTACCTGATAAGACCAGAACAACACTAACAGAATTGGATCCCGTTAATTAATATCAGCATGCAATGCCAAATAACAGGGCAGTCACATGACCCATGAGAATATTAAAATTTCACTATTCCCACTGATTGTGTTCTGCCAATGTTATCGTTAACACAGTAACATGGCATCTCAGCAACCTAACACGCCCATGAACACCGGCTCTTCAAGCCAGTTCCCTGCCTCAGTGGGAACACAATACCTCCCCGGTACACTGGGACCAAATTATCACCCTGCTCATGCGGGGTTTAACACGTATCCTGCACCAACAGGATACACCATGTATTCTCCCTCAGGGGGATACCACATCGGTTCGGCACAGGCTGGACCCATTTCTGCACCCACAGGAACTTTATATGACACCACTGCCATGGGTCATACCATATCTTCGGCTTCTGTGAACCAATATGCATCACCCACATTCACGGGCCAACTTTATCATCCCGTTCCGGCAGGATACAATCTTGTTGCAATGCTGCCTCCGGCTCAAGCAACTTCTTCGGGAGGAGGAGGAACCCATCAAGGTAACCCCTCCAACCAAGAAAATCCCAAATTCATGGTACATCGTTACTGTGAACTGCTGTCGCACAAGAAAGATGGCCATGGCCACTCGTGCAGCAAATGTGACACATACATTGCACATCTAATCAGTGAAGACAGTACCACTGAATTCACTGATATCCTCAAAAAGAGGAACAAGGTGATCACCGCCCCCCTGCAGGAGAAGATCACTACCCTCCAAACACAAATTGCATCCTTGGAGGAAATTCAGCAGTTACAAACAACTGCCTACCAGCAATGACTGGACACTGCATTGGCCAGAGCCATACAGCTAGAATATCTTCTCAAGGAGGAGAAGAAAACATCCGAGCGCTGGAAGGACCAAGCACTCAGAAAGGAGGAAGAAGAGGGGGTTGAATTGGACAATGAGTCCATCGATCGTATGCAAATTGACCAGCCCAAGAGGTCCCACAAGGGCAAAGAACAGGTGGATCCACTGATCCCCTTTCACCCATCATCCTCATCCAAGACAACTACACTAGAGCAGAGGTTCACCGATGCCCCAGTCGCCGAACGAATGGGATCTCTGATCCCAGAACAGCGACAAGGCTCTAAAAGCCTCAGATTCATCGAAGAAACCTCTCTGACCACACCCCCCTCATTTTGTGGAGTCAAACGTTGGAGACACTACAGCGCATCCGACGTAGAATTAGATCCACGTTCTGCCAAACCACCTATCCGATACGACAACAAAGTTGCATCTGGATCCCCTTCCTCCACTGCCAAACTTCTACCACCCAAGAAACTTCCGGAATATGAAGTTTCTGACAAGAGTGAACCTGAAAACACAGGCCACAAACTTGTTGGCAAAGCACGTCACCAACAGAACGCTATCAACTGTGCAGCCCAGAAAGCCTTGAAGGACAAGGCAATCTGTGCAGGCCTCATTCTGAAGGCAAAAGCGAAACAGAAGAGTAAGAAAGAGTTCAATCCCATCAGAGGGGAGAGAACATTCTCACAAATGTCCATGCCTTCCTCTATGGAAGAATGGACCAAAATTTGCAGTTACCTCAATAACTACAAAAGTTTTCAGGGAGCTAAGCACCCCTACCGACTACTGTCGGAATTTGTCATGTTTCGACGACGGTTCTTGAAAAAGGACCCCGGCCTCCTGACAGATGTTCAGAAGGCCATGGTGGCTTTCAACAACTTCCCTCCCTGGTTTGAGGAAAAGAAGAAGGCTATTGAGGAATTCAATCCAATGTCTTCTATGAGGAAGACCAAAGAGGCTCCTGTCTCAAACAATGTCCAACAAAGTGGACCCAGCAACATCTCCGCTCAGGAAGCCACTAATGTCACAGAGGACTATCTCTCTGATGGTGCCCAAATCTAGCTCGATAGACTGGAACCCACCATTGATATTCCCTTCACCATAAGAATGGGGAAATCAACCTATCCTTTGTTTGGAAAACCTGCTGGACTACCATCCGAGGGTGCTTCAGTTGAGGATTGGGGATTGTACTGCCTCAAGTACTCCAAGGTTCTCTGGAATATCAGTGACTACGAATGAAAGTAGTCCCCTGACCATCAATCTGCGACTTGTACACAGATTGAAATTTGTTACACAAATGCTCCCCAACGCTCCACAGAGCCCTGACAGAGAGATAGTGTTCTTCTGCCTGTTGATCCAGTACATAATGGATCCAGATGTGTACTCAGCCAGTCTCACTGACTGGAGAGTTACTGTTGCTGATTCGCAATGGATTATGCCGTTTCCCAATGAGGATCGGTATTACACTGACCAGGGCGTGGTCAAATACCTTGCAAAAGCAGGGATCACTGGTCGCAAACTAGGCAACGCTGCACTTTTTGCAGTGCGTTGGTTGACAGAATACCAACTACCATCTGGCCCACTCGACACGGAACAAGTGCGGGAGTGGCTGGACTACTTCTGACAGGAATTCATCCCAAGCAGAGAAGCCAGGGGCCTCCCGTTGGGAGAAGTTGAGAACCACCTCAACATCCAAGGCGAAGTGATTGCCAGTGCCCATTCATCACACAACAGACCATTGTATGGTTATTCGAAAACCATGCAAGCTCTCCCCTGCCTGAGCGTTTACTACTCGCAGTTCACTGAAGAAGTTACTGCCGAATAGCAGTAACGGCCATTCTACCACAGATTGACTGGGATCGATCTTGTGGGGGAGGGTGTAGCGGCGGCGCTGTTACTATGCGTTCTTTCATTAACTCAGACTCATAGACACTGTACCTATATTACATATACATATTTAATACCGATTTAGTACATTCGTTCCCGTGCCTCCCGCCTCTATATTTATGTACATTTATTGATTACACTCCTTAGACTTACTTTCATGCCCAAGCACAATGTACATACTGAGAATAATATAAACTCGTCGTGTTCAGTGCTGGTGTGAAACATCTTTAGCTCAGTATAGCTAATCTTAGGAGCTCAACATACTGAGCCTCTATTCACCACTATCAGAGTGGTTACAGCTCACTATATACAGTAGAATAGAGTAAAAACAGTAATATATAAAGATGTATTATTTTTACTTATTAACCCTTTATGCAACCTGGGGCAACCTGAGACAACCTAGGACAACCTAGGGCACCCTAGGATATAGGGGTTAGACTGTGGAAATCTAGGTAACCTAAGTACTTGAAGTGTCCTATGCTTCTTAGGTTTCTTGAGGTTGTTATAATTTAACCCCAAGTTCAAGCTATTTTTCCTGATGAGCCAAAAACCCATCAAGAACAATCTTTCCAGCAGAATCCTGAACATCAATCCTACCATTTCCCCAAATGACCCCTTTTGGTCCATTGCCAGTAATGACAACAAGTTCATGGCAAAGGACTATGTGAAGCAGGAAAAATGATGTAATGATCCTTCACTTGTATGAACAACAATTTCTGCAATTCCAAAACCTTGGATATGGAACTCCCCCTTACTACCTTCCACTGCCATATACCCAACAGTCCTGGATGCTGTATATTTTAAAAACCAACAACAGTTCTGGATGCACCAGTGAGTAGCCACACTATCAATGAAGGTTGGAATGGATTTAACAACACTAGACTTAGGTGGTACCGGACTCCATGGCACACTAACTGTATCACTTCTAATGCCACTTAGAAGGGCATAAGCCTCCCTTCCCAATCTGTTCACAGATGCATCAGATGGGGTAGAGTGATGCAGAAAGCTTCCCATACCTCCAACATTGTAATCACCAAAATCATAGATAGCAGTCACAGCGGCAATGGTGGCAACATGAGAGGAATTGGCTTGGGATGAGGACAAAGAAGTAGTGGCAGCCATAGCATTTGTAATAGTATTGACTGGTTCCAGCCTTTTGGAGGGGTATACCAGTGAGGGCCTTTCCCTGCAGCCCCGCCACCTCAAGCCCAATAGCTCTTCTTTAAATGACCAACACACTTACAGTTATCACAGGTAACCCTGGATCCTATCCATCTGGAAACTGCCAAGGTGTTCATAGACAAAGCACTACCTGTGGTGGAAGTCACAGACTCCACCATCATGTTATATTTGAGAAGGGAATGCTTTAAGTCAGGATAAGTACAACTGCCATGGGCTTGAAGGATCCAAAGGTTTTCAGTGGACAAGGAGGTCAAGAAGCAGGAATGAAGGTCCTCATCAATGATGGTACAACTGATGTCATTGGCGGCTTTACAAAGGGCCTCTAAATTCTTGAAGTATCCCTCAAATGCTGTCCCTGAGACATACTTGTACTGTTGAATGCGCTCCTTTGCCAGAGAATGAGTAGCTGCCGAAGTTGTTTTGCATTTGCTGGTGAGTTTATTCCACATCATGTTGGATGTCATATCCTGAAGCACACCAACCAAATGAGGATCTTTGATGTTTTGATAGATTATGCCAGCAAGGCATGCATCTTGTAACTCCCATTCTTCTGCAGAGGGATTATGAGAATTAATAGGAGTATTGACAGGGGCAGTAGGGGCAGCAGCAGTGGTGCCACCCTGAGCAGGAGCAGTGATGACAGCGGGAGCAATAGCAGGGACAGTGATGGTCCCATCAAGATATCCACCAAGGCCAGTGGAACGAGCAACACTCTTGAGGTGGTCATGGAACACTGCCCAGTTGCTTAGACCAACAAGTTGGCAATCCTCAGGAAAAACAAGAAGATTAGGAAGGGAATTGGAATTGGAGGAAGACATTTCTGAGGGTAAGGTGACAGTCTAGGAATATTTTTGCAGCTCTGACTGCGAATCTGTTAGATTTCTATAGCCTAAGTAAGTACATGATAGCCTCAGAACATGACATAAGTTCTCTATTACCTATAGCCTAAGTAAGTACATGATAGCTATAGGGAATTAATAAGTAAACTATGGAGAGAAGATAAGTAAAGACCCACATACCCTCAGAACACAAGATAAGTTCTGAGGGAATGGACAATGTACATGAAGTATAAATAAGTAAAGCAGAATAAAGATGTGGAAAAGGAACAAATATGAGGAGATGAAATGACTATGGAAGGAAGCAGATGACAGAAGAACCAACAGAATCAAAGAGTACAACCTCAGCCACACTTTGTAGTTTGAAACTAGTCAGGACACCCTAACTCACTGTGCACAATCACGAGACTCGGATTCAATACTTCAAGCTGTGTACTAGACCACAGGATGCTTTGCACAATGTGCTGGTGATCTTTGCATCATGTCGCCTCCACCTTTTCCCTGGAAGCCATATCCATTGGCAGACTGCCTTCTTGGTCACAGATGTTTTGGTGAAAGAGATTAGTAAAAGGACAAACTCAAGATATTTTGCAAGAGGAAGTCATTTGTGTGAACATGGAGGCTAGGTTGAAAGGGTTTAAGGGTTCAGTGTTTGTTATTATCATTTGCAGTGAGCTCAACATTCATATCAAAGTTCATTCAGGGTCCAATTTTGATGGACTGGCCAAAACAAGAGTTCTTTTCACTGTTGACAATACTTCAAACTTGTACATTCTACCACTATAATCCAGACCAGCTTGAGTAAATCATTGTCATCCCAGTTTAGCTCCTCCTCAAGCTTGACCATTGTGGGGCTCAGGCTCACAATAGTAGCCAGAAGTATCCCAGCTCTGTGAATAATAGCGGTGGGCAAGGAAGGCTTGACCATTGACACTTGAGAAGTGTCACTCCTCGAAGTGAGGATAGCCCGACCGACAAAGATACAATTGACAGTACTGGTTGTAGATTACTTCCGCGATAACAGCTGCCACCTATGCACCACATTTATAGTCAACATGTTCAGGGGTGAATAATGAACAAGAGGTGCTTGCCGCTTGCTACCGTAGTTTGAGGCGACGAAACAATCTATAGGTCCATCGTCCCTTAGGTCTATGATTCTCGAGTTCTTGTAACCACTCGTGAAGAGCTTTGATCTGGCTTGAATACCCGGAGTGCTGAGATAAATAAAGGTCAATTGCGGAGGCTTTACAATGTAAATAGATTGAATTCTCATACCTCGACCCACTCAATCACTTTCCTCACATCCTCGCTGGTTCGTATTGCAGAAAGACTCTCCATCAAAGCTTGAAAAATTTCGTCATCCTCTGAGTATGACCGTGCAGGTTTCGCCAGAAGGTAATTCATCCACTCAAGCTTGGCAAAACTAATCCCTTCCTCAGCACTTTGCGACGGGTTTCGAAGAATTCGTAGACACTGCAGCCCAATGTGCTTGTTCCATTCTGCAAAATCAATGGAGACAGTGTCGAAATGAAGCTCTGACATGGAATCGGTTGGATCCAAGGGCAAGATAGGTGGACAAGACCAGTCAGAACTTAAAATATGTCTGACTTGATCTGAGCTTGCTTGACTTTTTAGGAGGGCAGAGATTACTGCCGGTGTGGCGGATAGAGGTAGGCAAAGAGTATGTTTAAATACCTCGATCGTCGTCATCAAGTTCTCCCTATCTCCTCTTTTGAGTGTAGGTTCTATCCTTACCCGGAATCCTTGCTCAAATAGGGAATATTGCTTGGCCAATCTATCGAGTGCCTGTCTATGTTCACTCTTCTGATAACTGCGAGTCTGGGAACAAGCACAGTTGCATCAGAACCAATGCAAATGTTGGACAAAAAGGGAGATGAAAATCTTACATCCTTGGCCCAGTCGGCAACACGACTCAGATCATCGAGAGACTTTCGGAGAGAAGATATGCACGTCTCTAAGCTCGTATTCCGGAGCCATGCCGCAACATTCAAGTAGCCAGTAATGTCAAAATCTTTCAGTGCACCAAGAAGTCTGCTGCTCAGAGATGTGCAATCCTGCAGGTAGTAACACCACTTATGTCGTGCGTATATATCAAATTCCGAGTTCATACTGGCACAAGAGACATCAGTTCAATTAAATGCATGAATGAAAGATGCGACACTTACGACAGCAGATTTCGGTCATTCTTGATTGAAAAAGAGACCCGCTTCAATAGATAAAATGTGATCCGCTCACGTTGCGCCTCTTGCAATGTGTTCACGTAGTAGCTTCTAGAGCGTTTCTTGTCGCGCAGAAAGTCAACAAAAGATGCGTGGCGGACTCTGATACTGCCAGAGATGTCATCTGGAATGTCCAAAACCGAGTGCATCCTGAAAAACAGCATCCCAACTTCTCCTCTTACAAGGAAAAAGAGACCTTCAATAAAATGTGAAGAGGTTCGATTATACGATTTAGGCATAAATATCCCAACCCCGTCAGGATCTAAAAGATGAGCCAGAACATCAAGAAGGAGCTCCTTCTGCTTGCATGTAGAAAGAATTTGCAGGTATAGCAAGTCTAGGTCAGGATAAGGTGAGTCAAAATCTTCGGGGACAATGATATTCAGAATTGTCTCTAGCTGTTTGGTGGGCAAACCATGATATTCCCCAATGTATTTGAGGACAGTAGTCGCATAGATAAACTGGCCGCAAGCCCTCTGAACAAGCTGTTGTATAATACCCTCGCCAGGCCAGTCTTGAGGCTCATGCGCCATAGTACTACCATGGTCTCTTCGAATTCTATTGAACTCCTCACGGAGGTACTTGGTAAGGTCCATCCTAGATTCAAATGCTTCGCCGAGGTCACTGCGAGCCACTATGGTACGAAAATCCAGGTGATTGAATGCATTGCGAATGCGCGGCTCAGGCCTGCTGCAGATAAGGAACTTGAACGGCAGCATCGAGTGAGATTTGGCCTTGCGAATGATAGAAAGAAGACGCTCCTGCGAAGCAATGTCAATGCATTCATCTAGCCCGTCAATCACGATCAACTGAGGAAGTTCCCTCCATTGTTCCGCGGTCAAATAATCGCAAGGCTTCACTATAAGTTCCTGGAACTGTCTCTCGAGATTAGCGTGGATGATACTAGGGTTGTGACGGATAGTGAGATCAATCGACTCTCGCAGAAGTGGTCCAAGGAAATGAGACGTTGCCAGTTGAAGAGAGATGGTAGTGAAGAAATGTTGCAAATGGTTTCGTGTAGGGTCTGACCGTGAAAAGAAGAAACTGGCAGCGAGACGACTACTGGCAAATTCTTCCGAGAAGGTCTGAGCTACAGCAGATTTTCCAACGCCAGCCGCGCCGTAGAGCCAATAAACGGGAGCTATTTCTGTACTATTATCGTTGACCCAATTTCGCAGGATTTCAAGGATTCGGATACGAGTGCCAGGATGACAATTTGGAGGAGGGAAACGCTGCTCGGCGTCATGAGCAGCACTGACCACAGCGGTCTTAAAAAGCATTCCAAGCCCCTTGCCAGCTGCGAAGGATATCTTTCAGTTTTGGTAATTCGCAGGGCACAGAGTGGAATACGCACGAAAATCCAGATCTTCAGGCCCCGAGCCCCTAACATGAAAGTTATATTGATCACCAGCAACATTGGTGAACGACCCGTCGTTGATAGTAAACCCCCGCGCGTTCGAGAAAGAGGACATGTATCAAGAAGAGACAGGGTCAAGCTGTCAAATCCAAAAGCTGTTATAAACAAGAGGTGAGCCGAATCGGAGACACGACATTTCACACGTGGAAAGAACCCCCCTTTCCTAATTCGTACCACATAGACGCCCAGTGAGCACTTTCAATGAACTCAGACCTGGGAATCCTATCGAGCTTGCTCTCAAAGCTCTGATATATCAAAGGTTTACAAATGCATATGAATCAGAGCAAAAAGCCGAACAAAAAAAACAAGACGTGCGATAAACCCACTGTCACTCATGCATCCGAATTAGGCACGGGTATCTTTTCCACGTGTGAAATGTCGTGTCTCCGATTCGGACCGGGCTCACCTGTATTAAGCGCCGACCTCGACTTTGACGGAGATCTGCCAATGCTCTTCTTCGATGATTTCGGGGCATGGATCACTGTCGATGGCGAAGCTCTTGAAGAATTCAAAATCGAAAGTGATATTGCACAGCGCAGGGTTTCTTGCTATATTGCTTCAGTCGAAGGAAAAGTTCGTTATACCCTGTTCTGTCCACTGTTCATATTATAATTGATTTGTATGAAAAACTTGTATAGTCTTTTCAGATTCACTGGTGCGATAGAGAGTTCAAGTCTGCTACAAGAGGACGCGTGAGCATTGACGGACGGAGTATGGGAGGAAAAATCATACATTCGAGCGAGACGTCCAGTGTGACAAAGAAAGGATTTCGGACGGGTTCGGATAAGAGAGTGCCCTTTATTTTTTCAAAGTTAAACCTGACCGGTGCGTTCTGACATCTTTGGGAGATGTATATATTTAACTGATTTTTTCTTTCTTTAAAGATGAAGATGAAGGAATATCGTATTTATCTCCCGAAAAACCGGGCGAAATTAACATCGTTATCATCAGAGTTCGGACGAAGGGTGTAAAGGACTATCAAAGAGACCATACCCCACCCTTAACTCGCATCTATAACGAGAAAAAGCTCAAAGGGAGTGCGCATAACACAACGTAAGTTCTGATGTTCTACTACTTATTTCCTTTCCTAAGCCTCTCTCCAAACTAGGTTTGGAAATCCTATAGCTGACAGCAGACGAATCCTCTATCACGAGACGGAACCGTACGGAGATCCTGTGGCTCATTTTTGCTTTAGATACATGCCAACAGGTATGAACATCTCCCTGTGCCTTGTGAATCATCATCAATTCGTTTTAAATGACCTAGACCTGCTCCGAGCAAACGATATTGCACCATACCCACCTCGCGAACGACGCTTTCCTACTGGAGAAGAGGAGGAGGAGAGAGAGATGAAACCCGATGTGTCCACCATATCGGGGTCGGAATTGCGTCGCGTAAGTAGAATTCTCCGGATATGTCTGCCCGTTCCACTCCTCACGCCCGTTTTACCTCTCAGTCGGTTTCGACCCTGGAAAGAAGTTCTTCTACAACGCTTTATAGCAACAGCAGCAGAGTGAGTGTGGTTCATTGAAAGATCCTCTAGAGGATATGTTATTGACTTCAGTCCGTTCCAAGGCGACCTCGACCCTGACACTTGTTGGTGATCCCGTACCCGTTCCGATGAGGGCAGTAAGAGCTAATGAGGGGAGGTTCAGTTGGTCAATCCCCTCGTCTCCCTTCATCCCCATTCCGACGAGGGCAGTAAGAAGGGAGAGGATAGATTGGTCAAACCCCTCGCCTCCCTCCAGACGACGAACGGCCAGTCGTATACCCCCAAATGCCCATGCAGCTATCGATTTGACGCATCTTTGAAAAACACGATAATGATAAGTATTCGTTGTATTCCTAATCTTCTCTACATCTTGTGTATCTCTTGAATCTGCATCAATATCTATAGAGTAAGCTACGTACATACTCGCATACGTTTTCTGCATTCGCTTTCGCCATGTACTCGCCTTCTTGCCTACTATGTATATATCAAATGCCTCTACTTCTGCTCTTACAACTTACCTCGACTTCACCCCGACCATCTTTAATGCCTCTGAATACGAAGAGCATTAGTACCCAACTGGATGAGAGAGGTCAAAGCAGAATATATCGATTCCAAATTTGGCGAAGGACATGCCGACATAAGGTTAATACTATTAGTATTACAAACCGGCTCATTGATCCGCTTATCGACCATTTCGAGTCTCAAGTGATACAACAAATAATCGAGTCGGAAACGTATGGATCTGCAAAACACCCCAGCTCGAAATCACATCAATACACAACTCAAGCCAGTAGAAGTCAAAATTAAGATGTGACTATGATCTCTATAATACTGTAGTCCTACATCCAAAATGATGAATTAATTCTTGGCTTCCCTCCTAATGGCGGTTTTGAGTGGCTCTCTCCGCATTACGGTTTGCTCGTTAATCCAGGGTTTTCCGTGAGGATTACTAGGACTTCTTGCCTCGAACCGCACCTTTTCCAGATCTTTCGCGCCGTATTTGGCATACAAACGGTGACCTGCGGGCGTCCCCTCCACATACCAAGGTAAAAACAATTGATCTGCCAGTGCGACTCCCCACTCAATATGCAAACTTCCGGCGCCTGATCTTTGGTAGGAAGAGTCGGTAAAAAGGAGGGCAAGAACTAGCAATGTATGAAGGGAGAGACTTAATAGACGAAGCGGGAATGAAGTTTCAAATTTAAGACTTACAAACATGAGGATGACCATACGTATATCTGGCTCTTCGTGTCATCAAGTCTCTTATCAGCGCCTCGGCCTTTTCTTTATCTTCACCTTCGAGGTAATCGACTGTTAATTTCGCTGCAGCACTTTCCGTGAGGTCCTCCGATGGAACCCAGTTGGGATAAATCTAGCAAGGGGAACGCGTCATGGGATATAAATCTAGGAGATCGACAGCCGCTAACCATCCACCACGATCCAGAAATGATCTTCCCTGTCTCTTGCTCGACAACTTTGAGCCACACACTCTGCCCGCCTTTCTTCATATACGCTGCTATACGCTCCTTTGCCTTGGCCCTACTTTCCGGCGTATCATAGCCAAAGAAAGCCGTTATAACCTCGTTATCTCTAAAAGCAGAATGCATACAGTCCAGGAAGCCGTCTATATCGTTTTCATCGGCACGAGAGAGAATGAGTGTTGAAGGCATCGTGGTACTAAATAATACACTTATGTGCTTAACATACCGGCGGTACGCTGCTTTATAGGCGACGGAAAAAATGTATCGGCGGGCATATGTACCCGGCGTGGTTATCGATGATGGTTTGCTGCTGTTCAATCCAAAGCATATGACCAGAGAGGTCGACATTCCATGCAACAGGAATCACTGAGTCAAGGAGCTTTCAAATGGAACGAAGATCTACACCATCAGAACCACCTCATCAGTCGTTTCAACGTTTGCGGTATCGTTCAATTGTCCATGCTACGTACAGTATACAACGTTACACAATATTCATTTCTACGTTTTCTTTCAAACAACAGCTTGCAACTTGACGAAATTAGGTGTTCCCAATCCTGTCACTGGATCCCATCCCGCTCTAGCGCTGAATCCATTTGTACCACATCCAGCGTTCGTTCCGCTCGTAACGTCATTAAGTGCACTAGGGTTGGCATACAACAGTGGGTTAAGGAACCCAAGGGTAGTTTTGTCCTTTGCCAACTTGAAGTCGTTAAGAAGGGCGATGACACCTGCAAAGGTTGGCGAGGAGCACGAAGTTCCGTCGACAGATTCGACTGCTCCGTTGACGACGACTTGGAAGCGCTGGCCTTGAGCGGCTACATCAGGGTAGGCACGACCGGTGGTATTGAACAATCCTGCATTTTTGTTGCCGTTAGCGGTGAGGAAAGTCGAGACAGCAGTTGCCTGGTAGCTGGGACGGGCAAAGAGGTTTGAGAATCCCCCGCCTGAAGGGAAATCTGTGACGGCAACCTCGGGGGAAATTCCAGTGGTTCCGCCAACGGCAGTCACGAAGGGGCAGCTGATCATGGAAGGCATCAGTTATCGTGTAAACCTCGGGGAGAAGAGTAGGTTACCTAGCCGGGAAGGCAGGTTGGAACTGAACCCGGTTTGTGCCATCGTTGGTTTCACAATTACCACCTCCGACACTAGAAGAAAAGCGAGTGAGAAAAAGCGGATGTCGGTTAAGGGTGAACTTACCCAGCGTCTCCAGAACTGAACATGAGAGTGGCTCCCCGAGCCCCGAGCGTGGCAAATCCGTTGCAGACTTCAGTTGCAAAGTCGGCGGGCACAGATTGCTCATCATCGCCATATGATGTAGAGAAAGTGCTTGGAAGTTCGTTATCAGGGACTGTTTCAATAAAGTCGAGCCAGTCAAGGTAGGGCTCGTTGGTATTTGTAGGAGTATTTGAGTCGGGGATGAAAGGCGGAGAACCTCCAGTGCTAGATTGTTCACGAAACAAGTCAATTTCACGCGTAATACGAAAACCCGCTACGGTTTTCTCACCTGTAGAAGGTCATGGGCGTGGGCCAGCTCAGTCCAGTCGCGTACTGAACATCCAAGTTAGCTTCCACACCAGGGTTATTCTGAGTATTCAGCCCTCCGTTGATCAAGTCGACGGCGAAGGTTGCGTTGGTAGCCTGTGGTAGGAACTGCCGCGTAAATGTAGTGAGGTCGGCCAAGGAAGCGAATTGTTCTAGGTATCCAGTTATGCCGATCTTGTTAACACGAGTTTGGGACGGAGTGTAGTTGACGGTCTGGCAAGGAAAAGTCAGATAAGACACTTTGAATTAAACGTCGACACACACGTTATACAAATCCTTCAAGCAAGTGGGCGTAATTACAGTTGCGCAGCTACTTGGAGGGGTAACATCGCTGGTCAAGCCCGAGCCAGAGACTTTAGGCACCACGAAGCTGGTCACCCTCATACTCTCAGTCGTACCAAAGTATGTGGTCGGAGATACGAGGTTGACGTGGTCGTGGAGATGGCGGGGAAGAGAGTACTCTAGAGTACGAAGAATCTTCTCTTCTGTTTTTGCGTGTTCAAACATATGGTAGGTGGTGTTCAGCAAAGTCTCCGCCAAGGAAACTGGAATCTTCACAGAGATCCACCTATCTGACGTAGTAGAGAATTCTTCGTCCTCCACTCCGTGCCAGTTTAACCAATCCTTCACCTCTTGCAAAGTCTCGCTGGTTGGACGCATCAACTCATCGACCTGTGCCTTGGACAGATGCTTTCCGTATCGCTCGTGGAATGGGTCAGATGTCTGGGAAAGATGATCTAGGAGTGTGTCAAAACTAGATGGGCGCAACCCAAAGCGGAGGGTAAGCAGAGTCGAAGGATCAGGAGTTGAATGATAAGTCCAGGAAGTTGAGGGAGTAGAGGATCCCCAAGAATGCTTGGTTACAAAGTCCTCATACTGGGCCGCACGGGAGGAGAGGGGAGATGCGAGCGCCGTCAAGGGAAGGAGGGCAAACACAGCGGACGAGAACAACATCGTTGCCGTCGATAAGGTGATCCCGTCTAAAAGACCTCACTTAAATACCCAGCAGGATATTATTATCTTGGCGATCTTCCATATGTCGACAGCAATCATGAGGGAAATAAGATACACTCACGGACAACGTTCCATCACGCCTTGAACTACAGAAGACTAATCGGCGCGTGCACTCTCATGCGTCGTTGCCCTGACCGCATGGGATACTAGGGAATACTTGAAAGGTCTTCCTAGTTCAGTACAAGCTGGTCGTGAGATGGGAGCGGCAATACACCCGCATGCTCCAATATTTTTGGATACGATGCTGCTGATATTAGATAAAATTCGTACAACACCTACGAACGCCGTCTTCGGGGATAATTTTCCTTTGAGAATTTCCGAAGGCGGAGAACTGAATACTGGATGAGCAGCTGACTCGAAGATAAGCTGCGCGATTGTGATTACGGGTACCGGTGGCGTTTGGAAAGCGAAACTCGGTTAGCAATTCATCATGTTGCCTCTTGAAATCTTCGTCCTCGTGGTTTTAATTGCGATTCAAATGGACAGTCGAATTCCCTGTTCGGTTAAAACAGTCCTCGAATCTTAGACGCATCTAGTGCAGCATTAGCAACCACGCTGAAGCTGGGAAAAACAGAACACAAAAGCATACGGACCACGGGTCCAACTTGAAGAAGACCGTCCAGTGTGAAGAAAAAGGCTACGTAAACGATGAAAACTCACGCGTACACATAAAAAAGCTATTCGGAAGTCAAAATCTTTAGAGGCTATTTATATAATATGCTCGGCTAGCGCAATTGGACAGTGCTGCCAAGTGAATGATATCACGTGACGCAGCGTTCGACCCTCACTGTGGGCTAGGATGAAATCTCAGACTTCATTTCTTTTTTTTACTCTTCAACTAGCTTCAACAGTTGTAGTCATCACTAGCTAACATATCTCGGCTCTCGCTCAAGTATATATATACATTATCAAACGATGGCTTGTAACTTAGGAAAGTCGGGCGTCCCCAAACCAGTAACCTGTGTACGTGACATGTCAGCCTCCAAGAAATACGCAATGAAGCCAAAGAAGCATACTGGATCCCACCCAACCCCGGCAGTGAAACCATCTGAATTACAGCCAGGGTTACTTCCGCTAATGATATCATTGAACACACCAGGATTAGCGTACAAAAGCGGGTTGAGGAACCCTAGCGTGGACCCATTCGTAGCGAGCTTGAAATCGTTCAAGTAGGCAATTATACTGGCAAATGTCGGTGACGAGCACGATGTGCCCGCTACAGACTGAACTTCTCCGCTTATGATGACTTGATATCCTTCTCCTTGGGCGGAAACATCCGGGTAGGCGCGACCAGATTTGTTGTACAGACCCGAATACTTGGAACCGAGTCCGGAGAAGAAGGCGGAGACTGCAGTGGATTGATAACTGGGCTGAGGGAAGAGTCTAGAGAAACCACCCGACGAGAACGAGGACGCCGTTTCGGGAGTGACGCCTGTGGTGGATCCAACGGCCGTCACATACGGGCAGCTACAAAATTTGCGCGGTCGGGAACAGATATATTGAAAGCCTTAATGAAGGATCCTAATTTTCTTACCTAGCAGGAAACGTGGGCTGAAACACAACCGTATTACTGCCGTTATTGGTCTTGCAATCGCCGCCCCCGACACTGGTTGGCTAAATCAGGTAACAATCCGCAACGGGCCTCTGACCCACGTACCCATCGTCACCTGAAGATAACATAACTGACACACCCCTAGATCCCAGCGAGGCGAACATGTTGCAAACCTGCGTTGCATAGTCTGCGGGGACTGTTTGCTCGTCATCACCGTATGAAATGCTGACTGTTCTAGGAAGCTCATCATCGTTCAGAGCAAGAGCGTAATCGAGCCAGTCGAGATATGGTTCATTGGTGTTATTAGGTGTGTGGCTGTCCGTTACGAATGGAGGTGAGCCTCCTGTACTGCGTAGAATGAGATAAAAAGCTAGAGCGAAATAACAATATGAAGTTACCTGTAATAAGTCATAGGAATGGGCCAAGCCATTGCTGCGTATTGTACGTCTAGGTTCGCCTCCGTGCCAGGGCTATTCTGATCATTTTCGCCGCCATTGACCTCGATTGTGTCAAATGTAGCATTCGTCGCGTCCTGGAGGTATCTCCGAGTGAAGGTTGCGAAGTCAGCAGTATTCGCATATTCCCCTAAGAATCCCACAATTCCGACCTTTGCGGAAGTTGTTCGAGATGGAGTATAGTTGCCCGTCTGCAAAAAGTATGAGAGAGCGAGAAGAAATAGAGCGAAAGGAGCTTTACGTTATAGAGATCTCTCAAACACTCCGGAGTTATGGTCGAACTACAGTCGTCCTGAACTGAGCTGTCATAACTTGAAGAAGTATGGGATGCATGGCGCATGGGCTGCAGGAAGCTCGTTTTCTTCATCGTACGTGAGTTACCAAAATAGGTCGTTGGAGAAACAAGGCTAATGTGGGCATGAAGATGGCGGGGAAGTGAATATTCCAATGTGCGGAGGATTTGATTGTTAGTATCAGATTCATGCGCGTATATACTGTAAGTGGCATTCAAGAGAGTCTCTGCCGAGGAAACGGGAATAGTCAAGACGATGCTCTTATCGGCGGTCGAAGATATGACAGTATCCTCCATTCCGTGCCAGTTCAACCATTCTCGTACCTCCATGACCGTCTGCTCTGCGGGATGCATGAGTTCATCCAGTTCGGCCTTTGATAAATGTTGACCGTATCGTTCATGGAAAGGATCAGAAGTCTGAGAAAGGTGTTCGAGAAGCTGATCAAAGTTTGAAGGGCGAAGACGAAAACGGAGAGTCAAAAGAGTGTGCGGATCGGGAGTAGAGTGATATCTCCACGGTGACGGGATGGAGGTCCCCCAGGAGTGTTTTTCTAAAAGGTCCTCATAGAGGGCAGAGAGAGAGAAAGGTTGGGCAAAAATGACCGTGACTTGTAGGGAGAAGAATAGAAGAGCGACGAATGACAGCATTGTGGAGGGATGGACGGTAATCCTTAGGCCATTGCTTCATAAACGGTCTATATATCGTTTTCCGCTGACTTACAGCAGGGAAGACAAGGAAATATCTGCCGAACTCATCTCAATTCTAGTCTCCATTCATCACTAGTTCAGAATATAGTTCGGCTTCTCTTTTAGTCCGTGGACCGTTGACAAGCCGCATTAATGGTGGAGATAAATGAAAGTCGTTCGAGGGAATATGGGGAATGAGCGCAACTAAGCCTTGTAAATGCCTTGTATATGCCCAGGAAACGCAGTGATTTACAGAAAAGTGCGAGGAAATATTGGGTCTCGTTAACGCGACATTTCGGTCGCTATTCGGTGCTATGGCGTCAATTTGAGACACATCAGCGACTCCGGTCGAGCTTTTGAACAAAGGTGAATAGAAAGGGACTGGAAGGGACCAACATTCCAGGAGCGTAATATGTGAGCAGACGAGGTATCGATGGTTGGTGCGCACTCACCTTGGAGTTAGAATTTTGAGGAATCCGAGAGGCGACCATAAATCTGTTTTGAGTTTTCATTGACAGCCGTAATAATCTATCATGATCAAAGTGATTTTGGTTTCGACAATGATCCAGTTAATGCAAGCGATATATAATATAAGACCATAAGAAGATAAGAGGAAGAAGGGCCGAGAGATCGAATGTGACTGACAATTGGAGTCACGTTTGAAATTTCGCGACTTGTCAAGTCACGGCTAAATCACGACCTTGTCACGACGGCCGCGGTGGTACAAACATGAGGATAGTATGCTACTCGTACACATTTACATACAAAGTGGTTATAAGAATATCACTGTGATTTGAAGCGGCGAAATAATCTGTCTGTCCATCGCCTCTTGGGTTTAGGTTTTCTCTGCTCCTCTGTATCTTCGAGCTCTTGTAAGCGTTTAGACAGAGCTTTGATCTGACTGCCGCTATACCCGAAGTTCTGGGATAAAATGAATCCAGATACATTTACATAGAGACTGATTTCGAAAAACGTACCTCGACCCATGCTATCGCCTTACTCGCATCTTCACTAGTTTGTACAACAGAAAGATTCTCCATTAAAGCTCGAAAAATTTCCGTCTGCTCTGAGGATGAATGAGGAGATTCTATTAGAAGGTGATTGATCCACTGAAATTTTGCATAGATTATAACATCCTTAGCGCTTCGCGACGGCTCTCGAAGAATCTGTAGACATTGTAGCCCGATGTGCTTGTTGCACTCCGCAAAGTTGATCGCAACGGTATCGGAACGAAGGCCCAACCTGGAATTGTTGAGACTAGAAATGTTCTGATCCAGAGGCAAGATAAGAGGACAAGGCCAGTAAGAACGTAAGATGCTTCCAACTTGATCTGAGCTAATTCGATTATTTAAGAGGGCAGAGATTACTGCCCACATGTTGGGTCGGAATAGGCAGAAATCATATTTGAGTACCGAGATTGCCATCATCAGACTTTCTCTATCGCTTTTTTCGAGAGCGGGTACGACCTCCACTCGGAATCCCCGTTCAAATAGGGAATATTGCTTGGCCAATGCTTCGAGTACTGGTAAATGTTCCGGAGTCCTATGTAGAGAGACTCCTCGGATCTATGAACAAGCACAGGTGCATTAGTATCGATGCAAATTATGGGATAGAAAGGAGAGGAAAGACTGACAACTTCAGCCCAGTTGGCAATACTACTCAGACTATTGAGACAATTTCTGAGAGAAGATACGCATGCCTCTAAGCTAGTATTCCGGCGCCTTACCGCAGCATTCAGGAACCCAGTAATGTCAAAGTGTTCCAATGCGTTTAACAATCTACTGCCAGGCAATTTGTGAACCTGTCGGCAATGCAAATACCAGTGACCCCATGCATAGACATCGAATTCCGAGTTCATGCTGGGTCAAGCAAAATTGGGTCAATCAAATGCAGAAAGGAAGGACCCGACACTCACGACACCAGATTCTGGTGATCTTTGATCGAAAAAGATATACGCTTGAGTAAATAGAATGCAATCTGTTCATGTCGCACTTCCAGAGATTTGTTCACATAGTAACTTCCAGAGCGCTTCTTGTCGACCAAAAAGTCAACAAAAGAAGCATGGCGGACTCTAATGCTGTCATAGTCATTATCTGGAATGAGCAACACAGAGTGCAGTCCAAAGAGCAGCGTCCAAACTTTGCCCTTGGCAAGGAAAAAGAGACCTTCGGTACAATATGAATTGGTTTGTTCATACCGAATGTCCATATATATGTCGGGATTAGGTCTCAAAATATGTGCCAGAACATCAAGGAGAAGTTCCTTCTCCTTGCATGCAGAAATGATTTGTAGGTACAGAAGGTCCAGGTCAGGGTAAGGCGAGTCGAAATCATCAGGAACGGTGATGTTGAGTATTATCTCTAGCCGTTCCGTAGGTAAACCATGGTAATCTCCAACGTACTTGAGGACCGTAGCCGCGTATATGAACTGACCGCATGCCCTCTGTACGAGCAGTTGCACAATACTCTCGCCAGGCCAGTCGTTAGGCACATGCGCCATAGGGTGTCCATGGTCTCGCCGAATTCTGTTGAATTCGTTGCCGAGGTATCTGGCAATGTCCTTTCCGGATTCGAATGCCTCGCCTAGGTCAATACGAGCAATCATAGAACGAAAATCCAGGTGACTGAATGCATTACAGATGCGTGGCTCTGGCCTGCTGCAAATGAGGAACCGGAAGGGCAGCATTGAGCTCAAGATAGCCTCGCGAATGATGGAAAGAAGACGCTCCTGAGAAGCGATATCAATGCATTCATCTAATCCATCAATCACAATCAACCGAGGAAGGTCCTTCCATTGTTCTGCGGTCAGTTCATTGCAAGGATTTACTATGAGCTCCTGGAACTGTTGCTCCAGGTTGGCGTGGACGATATTACGCTTGCGACGGATATTGATATCAACAAATTCCGAGAGAAGGGGTCCAAGAGCATGAGACGTCACTAGTTGAAAAGCGAGGGTAGTGAAGAATTGCTGCAAGTGGTTTCGTGCAGAGTCTGCCCGTGAAAAGAAGAAGCTGGCGGCGAGATGACTTTGGGCGAATTCTTCTGAGATGGACTGAGCTACGGCAGATTTACCAACGCCCGCCGCACCATAGAGCCAGTAGATGGGAGATTTTGTCCTGTCATTGACCCAATTCCGCAGATATTCAAGTATCTGTGTACGAGTACCAGGGTAACAATTCGGAGGAGGGAAGCGCTGCTCGGCGTCATGAGCAGCGCCGGCCACAGCGTTCTGATAAAGGATTTCAAGGCCTTTTCCGGCTGCGAAGGATAGCACTCAATCCGAATGATTGTCAAGGTAAACAATAGGATACTACGCACGAGGATCCTGATTTTCGCCTTCCCCTCGCCTGAGATGAATGTTATAGTTGAAATCACCAGCAACGTTGGTGAAAGATCCATCGCTGATAATAAACCGTTGCGCGTTCGGGAAGAAGGACATGCATCAGAATCATGCTGTTGAATGCCTTCAAGTAATCGCAAAGCGCTCAGCACAGCTGCAATATAATTGAACGACAACGAGGCGGTCAACTTGTTTGCAGATTTCGCCAAAATGCGTAAACTTGATGGGATCAGGATTACGTTAATTAGCATTCAAATATTCAAAGGATAGTGCTTACTTTCGCCCAACTGAAATCGCCAGTCGGAAGGGCCGACACACAAGGCCTTGTTTTGGCCACAGTAGGGGAGTTGCGATCGTGGACCTTCACAAGCTTCACAGCTCAAAGCTCCGAGTCAAAGTTCACCTTTCGCACGGAGCGGGAAAAGAATCCCGGATACGCCACTCATCGCCCCCCTCAGCATCCACATCTCTAGCAAGAAATTCCCCACCCTCCCTTCCCTCTATCTCTAGCGTCCGACTTTCAACCGGACATTCCAGGCTTGCTCCTAGCGCAGTAACTACTTTCCTGTTTACTTTCTTTGTTTGCCGACCCGCGCGGAGCCAAGCCCCAGCCAAAACGCCCGCAACTAAAATCTAGCATAGTCCTTCGAAGGACTCTGCTTCTCCCTCTTTTCCATCTTCCCACTCCTACGAAGCAGCATTGCCTTATCAGTATATCGCGCTCATGGACGTGTCCTGATTGTTGACAGTAATTTCACTTGATCATGTTTTCTCTGGATTCATTGTATTCACATTCCTTAAGCCAATCTCTAGCTATGGCAAACACTTTCCCTATTTTGTTCAACACTGGAGAGGCACAGAATGCAAAACCACAAAAACTCAAATGCTGGAACCCAGGTCAAATGTCTGCATCGCCAAATCGGCCTCCACACTCCTCCGCCTCATCTTCGTCTCTGCAACGACTTCCCCCCATCAAACCTTTCTTTTATCACATCATACGTGATCTTTTCGTGATCCCATATTGGTGACGATCCTGATGCTTTGCTTTTCCGGGTGCACGTTACAGGTGGAAGCTCAGAGATTCGAGTAGCAGCTATTTCAAAAACTTGTCCCCAAACTGTTTTATACATAATCCATGCTCGGAGTTTTCTCTCATCCAAGCCGGAAACGCTGCTCAACGTCGACCTCGTGTCTTAAGGTTTTGCTCAGTTTCATGTTTACGTTATGGACCATTATGCAAAGTACATAAAGTCAACCTACTTTATTAGCATCATGGGAATCGTGATGGGAAAGCGTAAGGGAAAGGCACGAGCGTCTTTTGCATGATAGGTCATTGGGATTTGCGGAGTTGGTGTCCCCTGTCGAATTTCGGATCTCCACCCTCGAGTATTTTTGAGCTTACACCGATCCTGGTCAACAGCCATGCTATCTCGCTCTCAGTGTATGGGTCGAGGTAATAGCTTGCAAATGGATCAGGTTAATATCAGCGGACGTCGGACAAGCTTCCACCGATCGAAATTAACCCACCTCATGATCATGAATAAACAACCCCATGGCCGATTTTTCTGTTCAGCTGTATAAATATCAGTCGTACAATTGTATGCCCTTCCTACTTCTCGACGTACAGCTAAAAAGCAACAGCGTTTCTCCAGTCTTTCTCGTCTCAATTGTCGTTGCTCCTGCCCGCTTCTAGGCAGACCGATTTCATTATTCGATATATGCTCAAGCCAGCTGGCAGTAGGCTTAGAGCTAGGTGATTACAGTATCAATATGCCCTTATAGAGGCTAAGCTTAGGCTCAGTAGCTTTCCTTGGCAAGTTGTCAAACCACCGAAAGATCTGGACTGGAGAAACCCAACCCCGAGCAGCAAATTAGGGCTAAGTTCCTGAGCATGAACTATAGTTCAATCTACCAAAATGGATATCGAGTTGACTGGTTCATAAGGGGGTTTTTGGTAACATGGTAAGCAATTGCATAGTTTCACACACGCCCACATCATTTTTGATTGCGAGTTTGCATTGTACTTTGTGATATGCTTACGGGAGAGCAGTAGCTGCCTGAGGGCTCCAAAGTTATATCCCAAGGTTACCCTCTCGTCCCATGCTTTGCATCCAGTGTGGGCCAAATTGAACCTCTAGCAGTTGAGGGCCTGTACAGTGTATGAAAGGAACGCATCTAAAAAACCAGAAAAAAACCATCTCGATAGCGGTGTGTCAGCAATGAAGAATAGAAAAGCCATTTCATATATGAGCTTTGTCGTAGATCACATGGAGTCTCCTTCGAACTAGTATCATTGACAACATCCACTCGAGTTGTATCTGTGTTCTTATTCTGATTATGGGTATGTACATTCCGACTCCATATATACCAGTGAGCTTCAACCTCTCCATTCCACCAGATCACCGTGTTACCTGTTGTCTGGGCCCCCAAGCTGCCTCTTGTAAGTTGTAAGTATCTCAAGCCACACTCCGACTCGGATATCACAAGCTACCCTACTGTGCATTCTCATTGCGGCTAATTAAACACAGTGCATTGCATATAATAGGGTGAGTATTAATCAAATGTCACTGCTTCGTAGTATTGATTCCTCAATGAACTCGCGTTCCCCGTTTCTTCCACAACCTCGTTTCTACTAGTAGCGATGCTTAAGCTGTGAATTTGTGCAAGTTCGGGGCGCGGAAAGTCGCGCGCGATCGTTTTGTATGCTGTTTCACGTATGGACGCTGGAGATGTACACTCACGTTCTTGATTTGCGATCTGAAACAATTGCACTAGATATGTCGAAGACTTCCGCATCACTTGCATTCCGTATCCTCGGGGTCTCTGTGGTCCTCACTATTTCTTCGTCTCCGAATGGATATTTCTCTGAGTTCTCTTCTACCCACCCTTGCTTCATCTGTTCACCAGCGGTTCGATCGTCTTTATTTTACTTTAAGTTCAGCGATCATACCTGCGATTTATCTATCTCGAAATTCAATTGCGACGAGCTAGTCATGCGGTATTCCAAGAAGCACCTGCCAAACATGAGGAATCCTTCTCAAATCCTCCCTTCTCTCTACTGTGGCCCTCTCTCGTACCCTCCAACTAAATCATTGAATATGGCGGAGAGGCAACTCAATTCCCCTCAAGGCCATCCACAAGGTAAAGGAAAGACTCGGGCCTCCAAACTACTGTGTCGTCTCAAATTTTCGGGAAAAACTTACATCAACACAGCTGATAAACCTGACGCTTCTCAGGGTAATGAGGAGAAATCAGGAACCGAAGAACCCTTCTCAGCCGTTTCGGGAGCTGTTGATTTGGCCGTGATGACTCTTCGAGATGCTGCTTCTTTTGTACCCATTCCATGGCTCAGTAACGCGGCAGGATTGGCAGTTGGGATTTGGCAAACTGTTCAGGTATATTCAATGTCTATGCTCTGAATAAACATTCACTGGCCTCTTCAAAGACCACCCACGATGTCAAAAACTCCTTGCGGTCATTAGCTGAAGATTCGCTTGGGTTGGTGATCACAGTGCTCACAACATGTGAGGAAGTATTACAACGAAACCGTGATGGGATAGAATCGGCAGACTCCGGGCAGTTCACTGGCAATGGTCGAGGTACATATTTCAACGCCACTAGAGAATAACGTAAAGGATGACCGAAGGACTAGAAAAACTCAGTCTGCAGCTTGAGAACAGCGTAATCAAGCTTTGCTCGTAAGTCTTATCCTCTTCGCTGACCGGAGCATTGTAAGTAATGCCTCTTCTATCTCACCCCTCTTCTGGCGCTCTCAATGCGTGACAGGACCCTGGAGGAGATATCCGACTTTGCCAAGCGACATGCCGCTCGTAACACGTTCATCAGGTTTTTGACCTCAAAATCAGACACAGGAAAGGTAGTCGAGTATCAAGGCAAGATTAAGAATGCTCTGGATATCTTTACTGTGTGTCCTGCCGTAGCCGTAATTGTAACTTAATCAAACTCACGTTCATTCCCTTTGCCGTAGCTACAAGCCAATATAAACACCCAACAAGTTCTGTCCCGGATTGAGGCTCAACAAAAAGCCCTGCGAACACAGGTAGTGACATCTCCAGTACCCACTCACAAAGCGGGGGCTTCCGTTCCCGCAGATACCTCTTCACCTGATCTTTCAGGTGCAAGAAGTACGGGAGGCGCCGCTCCAGCTCTCAGCCTCCGAGACAATGGCACTGTTAAAGCAGCAGGTCCTGGAATCGGAGCCGTTGCATTCCCCACTATATTTTCTTTCGCAGGGGCTACATTTCAAATTGGTAGAGGTGCACAAAAAGGTCAAAGAGCCACAAAAATGGAAGAGGAAGATGTCGAGGCTGCCGACGATTCATCTGATCCTGCCGGAGCCGCCTGCGATTCAAACGGTGTCATGAAATTTACCTCCATCTCCGGAGATCAAAACATCACTCGAGTGAATGACAACTCGCAGAGGTGGAATTACGGAAACGTCTACAATAATCAAAGTACTACTTCCAGTGGTGCTCTTCCATTCTCAGCTCTGACTAGGGAGAGAATTGATCTCAAGCACGACAGCGTGGAGTCAGGACTAGGAACGCCATTACCAGGACACAGTGGAACTGATTTAAACGAAAGAGGACAGGGAGAAAGAGGAAGGCAAGGGAGGACATTGAGAAATCTGCCTGACGCATCTCCAAAGAGTAGAAACACGGACACACGACCCTACACGGAATCCGAGTTTGATATCACTATGGACCGAAATGCCGTTCCAAATGCTTTTGAAAGCTACTACGACGATGATGCCGCTCAATCTCGAGGCGGCGGAGACCGTTGGCATAATCCTCGCCGAAGATGGCAGGATAACGATGCTCTTTCCCCACCTCGTCAAACTTACTATGATGAAAATGGCGTTCCTCGGGCTGTTCCCCGAAGCGGAGGTCGTCGCTGGCAGCACTAGGATTACTACAGAGATAATACACTGTGCGGTGGTTAATAAGTAATTTATGACAGTTCATCTAAGCACCTTATTTAAAAGTTCCTATGTTATGTCTACTCAGTATCAGTATAAGTAACACTGAATTATTCTACCTGTCGTGAGACGAGCCTCTAATAATCAGCGAATCCTTTGAGAAGCAATGGCCACGGTAAAACCACTCCAGGTTTCGCACTCAAAAGGCTTAAAAGTACGCTCTTCGCTCTATGTTTTCGAAAATCAACGTTTGGAAGGGGTCCAAGATATTACATAAAGGTATTCTCGGCGATACTCAATCATATTGTCAGAAGAGATTGAGGTCACTTTTAGATTAGTGGAAGATCATCTAGCCCACAAATCTCCAAATATCATGTATACAAAACAGACCTGCCCGTCATTCGCTCCTGCTTGTGTCTTTGAAGCCAAAGCCATTCGACGCACAGGTAGCCGCATCTCCTCCCTCAGCTTTCTGAGCTTTTCCTCTGAGTCAAAATTTCTCGCAGAGCTTTTCAATAGCTTGTCCCACTTTGAGTAGATGAAAGTCGACATGATCAAGATTGATTACAATTTGAAGATATTTATCTGTGCAGATGAACAGCACGGAGGCAATGGGATGCGCAACAGAAGAGGCTGGACCGATGAATTTCGGCGCCAACTCGGCCGCCGATAGTCAGGTTAACACAGAAGGTTAAGGTATCTGCGTTGTACTTGAATTTGACGTGTACCCCCCTCTAATCCAACCAGAGATACTACAATTGTTGTTCTGCCTCCGAGACCTCACAAGGCAGAATTAGAAGCCAGTTCATGCTTTGCAAATTTTGATCCAGCCGCTATAGACAAGAAGGAGAAGGCCACCGCAGAGAAAACAGTAGCATTGAGTTTATAGCAGTGGTCTACATGCGAAAGTGGGCTAGTGTGTTGTACACGAGGCAGTACATGTCCAGAAGGATAAAAAGTATGCATGAGATGCTAGTGTTGTAGAGTGCCTGTGAATTCGAGCTGAAAAAAAGACCCAAAGAAAAATAAAGGGGCGGATAATTTTTGATCTAATCAAAAAAAAAAAAGAGAAATAAGCTCGAAATAAGCTTTGAAATAAGCGATACGGCTTAGGCGCCCATGACAAACCGACTCGAGAGCGAACGTTAACATCACCGCAAGCAAACCGCAATCCATGCCACTCGCGCGAGGCTACCGCAATCGAACAATTTTCATGCTCAATCGAACCAGTGTGTGATGTGTTACGGACAAAAATACGTCGCATTAGTAGCTTCAGTGGTGCGTCTTCAAAAGCACTAAGGGCGGGGCGAATCCAGTCTGCGACGTTATTCATGCTCATTTTCAGCGCTTCCGAATGATCCTTAATGAAGATACGGACGAGAGAACACGCCTGTTCTGACGCGTGCCCTCATATGAGAAGAGGGCAATGCGGATATGATCAAAGTTAAGTTATATGATCATTGATCAGGATATCAGAGGCATTGCGAGTCCGAGGCGAAGTTGATCGAGAAAGGAAGAAATAAATAAAGGAAGAAGCGGGGATCTTTCGATCGGTCACTTTGCTTGGGCGCCACTGTCCCGATTTGGTTACTGAATTGTCCAGAGCGCAGTAAATAGCGCTTATTTACCGGCTCTCTGACTGCATAAACTTTTTTTCGTAGCTCTTTCAGTAAGTAGCACCTAATTCTGAACCCGATTTCACAGTAACTCTATATTTTCTCTATGTAATCAGTGCAAGAATGCACCCTACTCATCCCGCTGGACTTGTAGTATCTGCCACGTGCATAGCGCGATGTAGCGACAAATTGAAGTTTGAAAAAGAGGGGAGAAAGCGAGGAAACATCGACTTGACCAATACATTTGGATGAAATTTGGCGAACCAGAATACTATACCTTGCAAACTAATCGGATCGACGGATCAGCCTCACCTGCAGCCTGTTGCAGCACTAGAATCTCATCATTCCTATAACTCGAACCCCTTCCCTGTTCTGCCTTTCAATCCCTTCGACTTTGCATTGTAACCTGGAAAAAATCAGTGCTTCTCACTCCTTTTCCATTAGCATAATCGCTCGAGTCATCCTTTCTTTTCTCTTTTTTCTGTAGCATTCAATGTTACAATTTCAACTGCAGACAAACCTAGCCCAAAACGGTGGACACCATCTTTGAGTAGGCGTAATGTTTGCAAGAGCTCGTTTTTCCCACTTCTGAGTACCTTTCTGATTTCTCAGGTCTACTTTCTTTGTAGCTAGCCTAATGGCGTGTCTTCACACCTCCGAAAAGTGCTTCGATCTGAAATAGCGATATAAAGACTCGAGACCTTCCTCTCCTGCCTTCGTTCTCTTCAAACAAAACAGAAGTGCCTGGCCCCTCTTTCAGGTCTGCCCACTGCTTCCCTTCAGGCGGCGCAAAGAGAGCCTGATATGCGGCAATTTTCCACTATACGAAAGAAGACTCGTCAATTCCTTCCGTCAACATTTATTAAAATAAGCCCGCGAAGAAAGGCTAGAAAGTCTTACAAAGCTTCAGCAAACTGCGATGATTCTATTTTAACACAATACTTGATTTGTCCTAACCAGCCGGAACAACGAAGGGGAGTTCACCAGTTCATCCTGTCGACCCTGCCCTGGTCAATCAGTAGTATGTGAAGATACCTGGGACGATCACGACCAAGTCGCTACTAATCAAAGACAAAGATAAATTCCGGACAGTTTCAAATTTTAGGCTATACCAAAGTTGTACAGATTTTTTTGGTTTAATTTTGAACAGGAACATATTGTCGATTGGAGATCCTAAATACGATCCATAAAATGCCCTTTGATCATCTAGAGACAGTGTAAAGCCATAGGAAAAATTGCGTCCGTTGGAGAAATAGGTATGTCCACCTGGGCCAATGTTGTGATAGGAATTCTGTCCAACTGTTGGATTGTCGTTCATGGAATTTTTATTCTAGAACTAGAAAGATGAATATTCTCACACTATCTAATCCCCTATCTCTATATCAATGAAGATAACGCGAGATTTGGACTCATTGAAAGCTTAGGATCAACGGGCGGGAGATGTCGTTCAAACTCTCCTGGCCAACTCCTGGCGTTCTAGTAAATTGCTGGGAGAGGAACAAGAAAGTCGGCAAAGTAGATCAGACAGAATGAGTGGGGAGAAATTGGGGAGAAGGAAAAGATTTCTCGACGGTCAGTCCACCTCGGTTCTTGTATAAGTGTCAAGCCCCTTCATTCTTCATTCTTCATTTGAATATTTGCTTTTGTATGAATACCAGACGCCGTGCAGCACTTGTACGTAATAAGGTCAACAGCCACTCCTCTGGAGTTACACCCACGACGATGGTCCATAATTTCACAACTTACGACACCAGCTATATAACAACCGTTTACTGAGAAACCTCCATGGGCAACGGCGATGAATACCTACAATTATCCGCGAGTTGCGAGCTGCGAGCGCTCTGTTCCGCTGTATCGATCGCTCGTGTTATCCCCACCCATCGTCTATCCACCCCAGAAGCTCATATCTTATGCTCCAAACTATACTCAGCATCCCAACCTTATGTGCGCTCTCACCGGGAGTGGGATTGAGTACAGCGCCCCACACTCTGTTAATGTTCCCGGTCTTCCCGTTCTGATATGAGAGCTTTATCACACTTCTTGACCATCGTTTTATTCACAGGGACCTGTAACTTGGGCTGCATGGAGTCACAACTCGAATGCTGAATCGCATCGCAACAAACGGCCTATGGTATCAGATGAGTGGATATTAATGAACCTGTTTCTTACTTCATCCTATCTTGGTTTCAGTAAAGATCTATGAAATTGACTTACTATAACGAGGACTGAGAACTTCTGGCAGCGATGTCTGAGCTGTGGGGTGGAATTGCTACCTTTTCGTAGTAGGTTCTTTTGAATTGTCTGCGTTTGGCAGGGGTTATAGCTCAGTAACATAGGCGCGCGATCGTCTACACCGCTGCGCCACTTGCAAACCGAACGAATAACGTGTTTTGCATATTTTATGGTCTGCGATTCGACATTGATCACAATAAGATATATATAAAATATCACTTTTTGCAACTTCGCCTACTCACCATTCTCTTTGTGTCATTCTAGGTCCAATAATCATCTCTTCGTTTTTTTCTGCTATCCATCTTTTAACCTTTGGCGGGAGCTACCAGCGGGGCATTCCAACAATCGCCCCTCCCATTCCGCAATATGATGACTGCTTCTCAAATCCGCCTTCCTCTCTATCGTGGCCCTCCCTCGTTCCGGTCAACTAGCTCAGGTGAAGTGGCGAACGGACAAACCAACTCTTCGGCAGACTATACACAAAGTGCAAGAAAGACTTGGGCTGTTCCAAAATGGCTACGACTTTCAGGAAGAGGAGATCAGCCTGCTAAGGCCGAGGTTTCTGGCGACACGCTTAATAAACCAGAAATCCAAAAGCTTCTCTCAGCAATCTCAGTATTTGATGATTCGGCCTTGACCGTCCTCCACGGTGCGGCTTCATCTGCACCTATCCCATGGCTCGGTGAGCTTGCAAGACTAGCAGTTGGGATATGGGAAGCTGTGCAGGTATGTTCAGTGTCTACGCCTTTGAATGGAGATTTACCTACCTCTTCGAAGACCAACCGTGCCAACAAAAGGGACTTACTCTCATTAGCTGAATATGTCCTTGGGACAGTGTTGACAGTGGTGACAACGTGTGAAGAAGTAGTATTACATGGAAAAGAATCAGCTGACTCTGGAAGTCAGGCTGGTCAGGACTCTAACAACTCTTCTAAACGTCCGGATGAAGTAGTAGAGAACGACGTAAACAGGGAGAATGGCCAAGCGCTGGGACAGCTTGAAAGTAGCGTTAGACAGCTCTGCTCGTACGTCTCATCTTTTTTGCTGAAAGAAAGCATCGTGATTTACGCTTCTCCTCTTCAACTCATGACAGTACTTTAACTGAGATATCCGATTATGCCAGGCGAAATGCGCTCCGAAGATTTTTTACCGCAGGAAAGGTGGTTGAGTATCGAGACAAGATTAGTGCTGCTCTGGATGACTATCTTGTGCGTATGTACTACCTTAAGTGAGGCACACCAAACTCACGTTAATTTCTTTTGACGTAGTTTCAAGCGAACAGCATTATAGCCATAGACATTCAACGACTCCTGTCGCGGATTGAGGCCCAACGAAAAATTCTACAAGCGAAGCAGTCGAATTCTCTGGTGCCCGCGACAGTCACTCACGTCGCGGTAGCTGCTGTTCTCCAAGGAAACTCTTCACCTGAGCCTTCAGGCGCAGGAAGTACAGGAGGTGTCGACCTAGCGCCTAGTTTCCCAGCTTCCGGCTCCGTTCAAGCAGCAGGTTCATTCCGAATTGGAGAACTTGCGATTGTAGCTTCCGAGCCTAGGAACGTTTCTGGTGTTCCTAAGTCTCAACTCGAGCCCGAACGCGACCACAGAATCGAAAACCAGCCTGGAATTTCTTTTGAGAATATTGCAAAGGAAAATGCTGTAGGTGAATCGATGATTGATGTAGTATCTGGCGGGGATGTTGAAGAAGTCCAGCGAGATGCAGAAGGAGAAGACAGAGACGCTGGAGTTGCCGACAACTTCCTCGACCCCGCTGGAGTCACTTCAGAGTCAAGCGGCGTCGTGCAAGTTACCTGGATCTCTGGAGATCAAAATATCACTCGAGTGAAGGACAATTCACAAAGACGGAATTACGGGAACATCTACAATAATCATGGTATCACTTCTACTGGCGTTGTTCCCGGCCCAGATCTTGGTAGAGATATGATTAACACTAACAGCGACATCGCGGAGGCAGAAGCAGGAACAGGAACGCCATCATTAGGATATTGCAGAGACTTTCTGAACGAAGGAGGGGAGGGAAGAGGGAGGGAAGAATATCGATGGTCATCGAGCAATCTGTCCGACCCATCCCAAAACAATGATCACAGGGATGCAAGACTCTACATGGAGTACGACTTCGGTGCCACGACGGACAGAAATACCGTTTCAAATGCCTTTGAAAGCCACTATGGCGGTGATGATACTCTATCTCGAGACAGCGGATCTCATTGGCATTATCGCCAACGGTGGCAGGATAATGGTGCCGTTTTTCCTCCTCGTCAAACCTACTATGACGAAAATGGTGTTCCCTGTGCTGTTCCCCTAGGCGGAGGGCGTCGTTGGCGTCATTGAAGGGAGAATTCTAAAGGATATTTAGTTACAACAGACTATTTAAGCTTAGAGGTATCTTATTTGATTCGAATGTTAAGAATACCTAGTCTGTTATATACATGTATATGTATAGCTACTAATTTACTTTGAATCCTCACTAGAAACATTATCAGCTGGAACTATGGGAAGCGATAGCCACCGTAGTGCTATTTCCAGATTCGCCACCTTTCGGAAGGACCACAAGCAACGACTTTTCATCTTTTGAAGAGGCGCAACTCTGAGAGGGAAACTGTACTCTGATGTTCACGGAGGCCAGACTTTGGGATGGGTCCGAGATAGTCAGGATATTGCCGACGAGGTCCCATATCAATGCAACATTACCATCGACAGACAGTTGGAAATCATTCCCTTGACCGATATCCGACTCGGAGCCGCACAACGAAAATGATATAGATCCCTCTTTCCCCCAAAATACCGCCATAGCCAATCCATGCTTCTCATCTATCAACGCAGACACGTTATCGTCATTCGAGATCGTTTTAATATAGCGGTCGACGTCTTGTGCACGTTGCGTAAAGGTAGTATAATCCAATCCGGGGAACGCGGTATAAGTGGCCGGAACATAGTTCGAGCCAAGATTAGAGGAATGCTCGAGCCATGCGGAAAACAGGCTGACTTCAGCAGGAGGTTGCGTGGATATGCCGATCTGGGACCAATTTCCCACTTTCGTGCTACTGCGAACATTCAACTTGATACCATTGTCAGGGCCGAGCTTGTATCCAACACCATCGTGCCAGAGGGTCGTACTTGCTGAGATTGGAAGCGTCTGTGTACCACTCTCGTTCCCAAACGATAGATGACCCCCAGTGAGTCCTGATCCAGCAACGAATATCTCCCCAGAACGCCTCTTCTGATCGAGCACAGTATAAACTGGCGCTCCGCTTTCCGACTTTATCCCCGAAACCATAACACGCTGGACATCGTCCGGAAGCATGAACCAAGCTTTCTGCCAGGTAAGTTTGCGGGTAAGCGGGTTTGTATATCGCATAACCCCAACCCCGACCTGTGCGTTCGACACTCCGCCAACGAATGATTCCACACCTGTGAAACTCGTTTCCGCACAGGTGAGCTGAGTGGCGTTGTAATCGACGGTGATGCCAGGAATGAGATTCCAGTCCCATGCTGCGGCGATATCCTCATATTCGTCTCCTTGAAGGTAGGTATAAAGTACCCCATCTGAGAGATGAAAGCCGAAAGGCTAAAACCAAAACGTGAGCTCAGAGCTAGAACCGCTGTTCGAGTCACTCACATTTTGGGAATTGGTACACTCGGTATTGTTAGTTCGGGTAGAGTACATTTTCAGTGTGGACACGTAGTTGCTGCCTCTGTGAACCTGAAATGCTCCCGTTGAGGAATGAGAGAAAATAACGATGACCAGTTTACCATGTAGTCATTTGCGAAAAACACCTTGTCCCCATTCAAGGCTCCAGCGTTAGCACTGGTACCATTAGCGTTGGCAAGACTTGACGCAAAGTGAATCATGTCTTGCGAAGACCATACATTGCCGAGCTCCGCAACCTCGGAGAGGTTCAGATGAATACCTGATGTCGCCCTGATGACATACCGCAGCTTGAGCTTGAGTCTCAACTTGAAAATTGAGCTTACTGTTTATCTGCGACGGGAAAGCTGATGAAGCGGCCAAGAACAGACTTGCATAAGGAGACATTAGTAATGTTTCGCTCGAGCATACAGAACGGCTCACGAAATCCCAGTGCAAAACACCAGTAACTTCGTTTTGATATATCATCCAAGCATCCCCGTTGAATATCGTCTCCATAGTATTGATCGTAGTTGTATTCCCGGAATATTGAGTCCCAGCAGCGATCAGTTCCAAATCGAGCACATCGCTCGAGCTATGCAGGAGGAATAAGCTTCATTCAATGATGTAGAGGGCCCACCTACTACACCTGGCCATAATTCCCGTTATACAATATGCCTTCATGCTGGCCAAAGCTTCCATCCGGTCTGACGCCATCTGCCTTGATACCATTCCTAATCTGAAGCTCTCCGTTGATCCTGCCGTAGGCATCAGCCACCATTGAAACGTTTCCGCTCAGCAGCGCGCTGTCGATTCCAACTTTTGCGACGTCAAGAGTATTTGCTCCAGCGATTACGCCGTTTGGCGCTAGTCCGTTGACAAATGGTAAGTTGAATGCACCGAACCCGCGAGCGGTCATTCTAGTGCAGTTATTAATTTCGGCCGTCGTGAGTGAACTATTCATGAGGAGACAGGTCGGGCCGACGAGCGAAGGAACGCCGATGATCTAAGGGATGTATTAACTCATGAAGGACGCGTCAAAGGAAGAACTCACGTTGCTGAACCAATTCGTATTCCACATAGTGTCATCGTTCGGATCGCACGGGCAGGCAGGAGTACCTCCGGAATCCAGACATGCAGGGTTAGAGAAATCGTGCGAGAACCACCAGTCCATTCCTGCAGCTATTTTGGACTGCAGAACGCCAGAACATGGCTGGGGTATGGTATCGTTATTTTGGCTAGTATACCAAATTCCAGCCATAGTTTCTGCGTAGCAAAGTCGGTAAATAACAGAGCTTGAACATTCAAAAGGATTTTCAGTACCGAGGCGAGACCAATGATTTTCGGCCGGCCAATTAGCTCTCTGAGCAGCGCATCCAGTTGTGTAGTCAACATCACTCCAAGTGCCATTCTCGTTCAAGGAAAGACACCTGCAACGCTGTCAGAATCTATAAGAAGTTGAAGCAGGATTGACACTTCACCAATTCTCGACTTCCGAGGCAGTCTCGTTGCTCAACGCGAGACTGTTGACGACCAATTCAATCCGACGTTGTTGAATGAGCTCAATGTCCGAAGTGTTTGCGGCATTTGCGGTGCCTAGAGCACTTAATAGCTGTACAACATAGAAGAGCTTCTGAACGGCGCGCATTGCGGTAGACAGCGAGTGCTGCGACGTCCTGAAAGCCGAATAAGAGCCGGATGTTCAAGTTCGCTTGGAATCCAATTGAGGCATGACTGTACATTTGTGGGAACGGTTATTGATAGGCTTTCAATGCTTTACATGCCGACCAGATGAGGACCTGAAGCCAAGGCAGAAGCTGGTGATCATGGCTGGTGATAACCTTGGGCGCCAAAAAGTGTCCGTTTGAAGTTGGATCAGTACATACCAAGGCTCTACATGAAAGAACGAATTGATCATGAAGAATTTCCCGGATAACTTGCCTCCCTGGAGCTTCGAACAGTCCGCAAAGCCTTCGTGGATACCTTTAGCCCACTCGTCTAAATGCAAGCCCGACTGTCGTTTTCGTTCCCAGGACTGCAGGATACTAAATATTCAATTCTTTGAGTCTTGGCTATAACATGTTTCCCTCACAGCGGAAACTCAGTGTAGGCTAGACTTTACGCGAAAGTCCTTTGAGAATGAACATACATCGATTTAAAAAAGGCGTACAGCTAAATAATCGTTTCCGTACCATTTAAATGCATATTAAACAGGGTGAGTGCCCAGTTCATAGACGTAGCCGCAGACACAAGTCCAGTCATTGGTCCATCCGTATATTGCACATCATTCTTTCTAGTTTGTGCATGCAACTCTAGTCCATCCTCCTTTGCCTTTCGCAAACTACGGACTTCTTCGTCTGCAAAAGATACCGGCTTGAAGAATATCAGCTCGCAAGAGTCCAGCATTCTCGCCTTATGCCGAACGACGATGAATTCAGTGAGGACTTGAGTTGACCAACGACGTGACCAGCCTGAATTTGGTGTGGGATCTATCATGCGCAAATGACGCAGGTGGGGGCAGAGAGGAAGTGGATTGCTGGCAGATGGAATGAGACTCGTGAGGTAGCTGTCCTCCAGTGTACTTGTGCCTTGCCGCCGAAATATATTGCCAGCATCGACAAAGTCAAGCGAGGTCAAGTTAGGAACAAGCGAGAGACATTCTGCGAATGCTTCAGGTGTCAATGGAATGTCCAGTCCCAAGCTTTCGAGGTTATGCAATGGAAAATTGAGGATTGGAACTTGAGAGGATACCATTAATGCGCCAAACAAGCAAAAATGCAGGCTCTTTAATGAGGGGCAAACAATGCGGGAAACAACAGCAGATATATGAGCTAGATGGTTGACCTGCTGATGTTCCACTTCTTCTCGCTCCATACTAGAGATTCCCGGGACTGACACCGTTGAAATCCTCAAATGCAGCACAGCCAAATCAGCCAAGATGGCAGTAGGTAAAGCAGAATGATCAAAATTCTGTACCGATATGGTAACACCAGCTTTGAAAGTTTTCAGCATACTGCATCCAGCTAAAACACCTAGCAAATCAGAAGGGGTTAAGATGTCCCGTATTGCAAGATCCGTCAACATATCCCAGCGGCAGGAAAGCGTATGATAGGAGATATGTTCTCGACCTTTTAGCGTTTCAATGTCGAGACTCCGTAACATAGGCATTTTTGCTAGGAGAGCGGTATGATATTGAACTCTTTCATCCACTATCATAGGACTTCTAAGGTCTTTAAGTACTAATGATACGAGATACGGGAAGGATGAACCCGATGGTAAGGATTCATGGAATGTCATTTGGTCGGTTCGGTTCAAGACTAGATTCAGATTTTGCATTCGGTCGCGGAAGTATAACACAGTCTTCAACAGCGACTCCATGCTGCCAGACTCCTGTTGGTTGTCGAGTCGAAGTCGACGAACAGCTGAGCCTCCATCGAGGGAAATAAACACTGGAAGTGAGCCAGAGCGCTGTAGCCACGAGTTAATACCAGCTATCCGCTGAGAAGCAGCATCCTGAGAGAGATGAGGGGGGAAGTAAATGTGTAGTGAGCTCCACAGTCGAGGGGTCTCAATGGCAACGCGTCTCCAGTCTCGGCATACCATCGTCAAAAGTAAAGGCGCATGCTGCAGGCTTCGAAGCCCGTATATTGTGTCCGATGGCAAACACCACTTGAATATTTCAGCAAGTGTTTCATTGGGAATCTGGCGAATGGGGGAAATCAAAGCTTGGTGAGCGTCGATATAGGCTTCGACTCTGCTCCTTTCGGATAGAAGAGTATCGAGAACAGCTTGTACGCGAGTAATCTCTGATTCTAGACGAAGGAGTTCCTGCTGAGGCTCGATAAGAACAGCCTTCAGCTGAGCTATCTCTGCTGAAAAAGGCACATAGTTGGTCCCGAGTACTGAAACAAAAGGCGAAGCAGCAATATTCCAAGGCAGAGGGGAGGAGGAAACACTCGACATAGGTGTAAGACAAAAGCAAGCTGTGCTTGGTTCTAAGCGCCCATCAGCGCCTTTTTTGTACTCGTTCAGCGCGTCTGTTTCTTTCCATCATCGATGCTAAGATCATATGGACGGCTATAGATCCGAGTAAGTATCAAGATAATGATCAAGTCAGGCCTTTGCGTTGGCGGTAATGTCACTCAGGTCTCCCTCCCGGCCTTGATGTCCCTCAGCCGTAAAAATTTGAAAATTGCTAAGACTCTCATGAAACAAATTGTACGAATCTCCCTTACTGGAAAGCCATATACTGGATATGGATTTAGATACAAAGAATGAAGTTAAATGATCACATCTGTATCGAAAGAACCATCCATATCTGACAAGGTGGCTGGGGAGAAATTATATTTTTCTATGATCCCAGCCATTGGTCCATCCTCAAAAGCAAACGCATCGAGCTTTTTGGTTTGATGTAGATGCAGCTCTAACCCATCTTCTTTTGCCTGTCGTAACCTGAGAACTTCTTCATCTGGAAAAAGTGGCAGCGTCGCAATAAACATGTCACAAAAGTCTAACATCCTGGCCTTACGACGAGCTGTGATAAATTCCGTTAGGGCCCTTGTCGACCACTGGCGTGTCCAATTCATACTATAATCCGATGTGCGATCTATCATGCGAAAACGTCGTAAGAGGGGGCAGCAGGAAAGTGGATTGCTCGGTGAGGGAGTTAGGCCCAGGAAATGTCTGTCTGCGAGCGTGCTTTTGTGTTGCCAGTCGATTGAATCCCCAGCATCTACGAAGTCGAGCGAGGTCACATTGGGAACAAGCGAGAGAAACTCTGTGAAAGCTTCAGGTGTCATTGGAATATCCAGTCCCAAGGTTTCTATTCCATGCAGTGGAAAATTGTGCAATGGAACTTGGAAGAATGTTGTTATTGTACCTTTCAGGGACACGTGTAGGTTCCTCAATGAAGGGAAAATCATGTGAGAAGTGATAGTAGATATTTGGGCAACACATTGGCTCTGCCAATGTTCTTCATCCATATCAGATGGGCGATACCCATTTATGCAAATCTGCAGATGTAACCTGACCAAATCAGCTAAGATAGCTGTAGGTAATACGGCAGGTTCATCAAATAAATAATCTTGTTCAGGCACTATAAGACCAACTTCGAGTGCTTTTAATGCACCACTTCCTGCTAAAATCCCAAGTAAATCGGCGGGAGCTAAGAAGTCCTTTATCGAAAGATTTGTTATGCCGCCCCAACGACAGGGAAGCGCAGAAAAAAGATTTCTGTCTCTTGGAATTTTGATTTCGAGACTCTGTAACATAGGCATTCTATCCTGAGAAAGGAGAGTTCCATAATATGGGGCTCCTTCGAGTTCATCGACTACCATGCTCCACGCGTGACCTCTTCCGTGTGCAATGTCCTCGAGTATCACCGAGGTGAGATACGGGAAAGGTGAATTCGATGGTAGCAATTCAAGAAAAATCATTAAGTCGGCGCGTTTCAGGGCAAGATTCATGTGTTTGATTCTGTCCCGAAAAGCTACCAGAGACTTGACCATCAACGCCATGTTCCCTGGAGCTTCAGGATAATTTATACCGGGAGTGTAAAAACCTCCATGTAGGGATATAGACACTGGAAGCTTGGCAGAGTGCTGCAGCCACGAAGTAAGACCAGCTATCCGCTGAGAAGCAGCATTCTGAGAGAAACGAGGGGGCAGATATATGTGCAGCGAGCTCCACAATTGAGGAGTCTCTTTCGCGACGCGTCTCCAATCCCGGCATACCATTGTCATAAGTAAAGGTGCATGCTTCAGGCTTCGCACCCCGTATGCTGTTTCCGATGGCAAACACCAACTAAATATTTCTGCAAGTGTTTCAAAGGGAATTTGGCGAATCGGGGACATCAAAGCCTGGTGAGCATCGATATAGGCTTCGACTCTTTTTTTCTCAGATAGAAGACAATCGAGAGCTGCTTGTACGCGAGTGATCTCTGATTCAAGGCGATAGAGCTCCTGCTGGGGCCCAACAAGTGCTGTCTTCAGCTGAGCCAGCTCTGCTAAAGAAGGTACATAGTTGGTGCCAAGTACTGAGGCGAAAGGGGAAGTGGCGGGATCCCAGATCAGAGGTAGAGGTACGCTCGACATGGCGTCGTTGCAAGTCAAAGGGCAAGCTGTGGAGAGTCAGGCGCACATTCCAAGCGCCCAAAAAGGTTGTTCGCAGGCACCATGATTGATTGATTTCGGTTAGAGATAATTGGCGACGCTCCAGCAGCAAGACGAGGTATACCTACATGTCCAGTACAGATCTAATTTAAATTGTATTTCTGGCGACAGCTACTCAAGACCGTTTCCATCACCTCCGAATACCAACCTCACCCAACTTCTCCTCTAAACCCACGCTCCTCCCCACCATACCGCGCTCACTGGGCTCGGAATCCGCTCCAGCTACGAGCATAGACGCCGCAGGTACGCTAACACTCGTACCCACATCTTGAACCTCAGAAACTGTCTCTCTTTCTCCTAATTCAAGTCTCTCCTCCCGCCTTTCCTCCCATCCGGGAATAACTCCCCTCTTACCCAACGTAGACCCATTACCTTTCCCTCCACCCCTTGCTCCTCGAATGACTTGCTCCATGTATAACAGCTTTGGTTCCAAGAAACCTATGATGATTTTATTTTATTTTACGTTGCTTTTTGGGTAAAGGAAGAGGTAAAATAGATCAACACCAACATCGCTCAGCATTCCCCTACGTCAACATGACCGGTTATCTGATAAATAAAACTTGATATCCGAGGCGAGTGCGAGGGGATGTTAATTGTATATCAAGATGTCGCATGATGAATGCACGGAGAAGAAACGAACGGAAGGAAAGGGGAGAAGAGTTGGTTAGTGATTAGCTCAGTGTGATAAGCACCGAAGGGCGGAGGAGAAGAGGAAAAGACAGAGAAAAGTCGGAATGTGTTTTGCATGTACATGCGACAACTTAAGCAGAAGAGTAAAGAAAAGGGCATGACAGGACAGGAAGCAAACATGTTTTGAATGGACAGGGCTATGTGTTTGGGGGCTTGGATCTCTTTTACTGGAAAGTCATACATTGAATATAAATTTGAGTACAAAGTCTAGCTAAATGATCACATCTGTCTCGAAAGAACCATCCTTACGGACCATATCTGACAAGGTGGCTGGTGAGAAATTATATTTTTCTACAAGCCCAGCCATTGGTCCATCCTCAACACGAAATGCATCTAGCATCTTGGCTTGATGTAGATGCAGCCCTAGCCCATCTTCCCTTGCCTGTTGTAACCTGAGGACTTCTTCATCCGAAAAGAGTGGTGATGTCGCAAACAATATGTGACAAAAGTCTAATATCCTCGCCTTACGACGAGCCGTGATGAAATCCGTTAGGGCCCGGATTGACCAGTGGCGGCTCCAATCTACTATGTGATCTATCATGCGAAAACGTCGTAAGAGAGGGCAAAGGGGAAGTGGATTGCTGGGTGAAGGAGTTAAACCCAGTAAATGGCTGTCCGCGAGTGTACTTGTACCTTGCTGGCCAATAAAATTGCCAGCATCTACAAAGTCGAGCAAGGTCACATTGGGAACAAGGGAGAGGAACTCTGTGAAGACTTCAGATGTCATCGGAATACCCAGTCCCAATGTCTCTAGTTCATGCCATGGTAAATTGAATGGTGGAACTTGTAAAAATGTTATCTTTGCAACATCCATGGAAACACGCAAGCTCCTCAATGAAGGGCAAATAATGCAAGAAGTGATGGTAGATATTCGAGCAACATATTGACTCTGCCATTGTCCTCGATCAACATAAGGCGGGCAGAATGCCTCTACACTGATCCGCAAATGTAACACAACCAAATCAGCCAAGGTAGCAGTCGGAAATAAAGCAGATTCATCAAATGAATGATCCTGTTCAGAGGCTTCAGACACCATGAAGCCAATATCGAGTGATTTTAATGCACTGCTCCCTGTCAAAATCCTAAATAGATCGACAGGAGTTAGGAAATCCTTTATGGAAAGATTTGTCAAGCTGCTCCAATGACAGGGAAGCATAGATAAACAAATTTCTTCTCCATCTCTTGGAATTTTAATCTCGAGGCTCTGCAACATAGGCATGCTGGCTTGAGAAAGGAGAGTTCCATAATACGGGGCTTCATCGGCTGGCGTACCCCATGGGTTATGAAAGCTTCTGTGTCCAGGTTCATCGAGTATCACCGAGGTAAGGTGTGGGAAAGACGAATCCGATGCTAGCAATTTAAGGAACATCATCAAATCGGTCCGCTTCAGGGCAAGATTCATGTGTTGTATCCTGTCCCGAAAGACAAGCAGAGACTTTATCATCAATGCCATATTCCCTGGAGCTTCAGGATATTCCATTACAATTGGGGTGTGGATCGGATTTCCATGTAGGGATATAGACACAGGAAGCATGCCGGAGCGCTGCAACCACAGATTAACGCCGGCTATCCGCTGAGAAGCAGCGCCTTGAACGAGGTGAGAGGGAAAGTAAATGTGTAGCGAGGTCCACAGTTGAGGAGTCTCTCTGGCGACGCGTCTCCAGTCTCGGCATACCATCGTCAAAAGTAAAGGCGCATGCTTCAGGCTTCGAAGCCCGTATGCTGTCTCCGATGGTAAACACCACCTGAATATTTCAGCGAGTGTTTCGGAGGGAATGCGGCGAATCGGAGACATCAAAGCCTGGTGAGCGTCGATATAGGTTTTGACATTTTTTTTCTGGGATAGAAGCCCATCGAGAACTGTTCGTATGCGAGTAATCTCTGATTCCAGATGATGGAGTTCCTGCTGAGGTTCGACAAGAACAGCCTTCAGCTGAGCTAGCTCTTTTAAAGAAGGAACATGGTTGGTGCCAATTACGGAGGCGAAAGGGGAAGTAGCGGCATCCCAGGTCAGAGGCGGGGGTACGCTCGACATGGCGCTGTTGCAAGTCAAAGGCAAGCTGTGGAGTCAGGCGCACATTCCCGAGCGCCCAAAGGTTGTTGGCAGGTCCATGATTGGCTGGTTACAACTTCAAGTTACAGCTCTAAATTACGTCTCCGGCGACAGCCCGCTCAACACGATAGGGCGCTCAGCACGCAATCATGGATTGACTGGTTTCAGCAGGAGGTAATTGGCGACATTAGCAACAAGATGAGATACACTTGGCGTCGTAAACTTTAAATCTACGAAGGGGTCCTGATTACATATCTAGTACAGATCTAAGTAATATCGTCTTCCCGGGGATAACCCGCTCAACACAATTTCCATCACCTCCGAATATCGATCTCACCCAACTTTTCCTCTAAACCCACGCTCCTCCCTGACGTACCGCCTTCACCGTGCTCGGAATCCACTCCGGCTACGAGTGTAGACGTTGCAGGTACGCTAGCACTCGTACCCGCAGTTTGAGTCTCAGAAACCGTCTCTGTTTCTCCTAATCCAAACCTCTCCTCCCTTCCTTCCTCCCACCCAGGTATAACTTCCCTCTTGCCCAATGTCGGCCCCTTACCTTTCCCTCCACCGCTTGTTCCTCGAGTGACTTGCTCCACGTATGAAAAGAATTTTGGTTCCAGGAAACCTTCAATTTCGGTAGGTAATCAAGTCAGTCAGTCAGTAATAAAATCAGAAAACAAAGAAACAAAAGGCGCGGAGAAGCAGAAGAAGACGGGAGAAGGTAGCGTGCATGTGTGTACCGCATACCAAGTCGTACACCGAGCTCACACCAAACAAAACAGCATACAATAACAAACACGAAATACGAACTAGATACACACATGTACACAAGACACTCCCCCCCTAAAAAGCACAAAAAATCATACACTTACCTCTCTCATTCCCCTCCGTCAACACGACCCCATTATCCGATAAATAGAACTTGATGTCCGAGGCGAGTGCGAGGGGGATGTTGATGTATATCAAGATGTCGCACGATGAACGCATACCTAGAGAGGAGAAGAACCCAAGGGGAGAGAGAGAGAAGTCGGTTAATGATTAGCTCGGTTTGATAGGACACCGGGGCGGAAGAAGAAGAGGGGGGAAGAAAGAAGCAGAAAGTAGGAATGTTCCTGCGTGTACATGCGACGAGGACGGAAGACTAAAGAATTTGAAGAGCATGATAGGACAGGAAGCGAAGGTACTTTGAACGGATGGAGAGGATGAAGTAACTGACGATCTAGAAAGAACGGACGGACGGATGAAAATAAGGAGATCTCCGAAAGGCTAAGAATGAGAAAGCGGGTATTATGGTGGATGGGTAGATAGGATTTAACGGATATAGGAAATGGATAACGAGACCATACAAGACGGAAGGAAGCAAGGAAGGAAGGAACGGAGAAATCCGTTGGGCTAAGCTTGAGGGAAAGACAAGAGTATAAAAAATCGTCGAACGTAATTAGATGCATCGCCAATCTCCTTCATCGGAGGCAAGGCGAGCGGAGGGAGGAGTAAAATAAAGCCAAGCGTCATTAAGCAGTTGCAGTCGCAGTTGCAGTCGCAGTTGCTGTCTGCGCTAAAAGAAAATCCACGAGACCAGGAAGGAGACTTACCGCTAATGACAGCGTGCCCACGATCCCCCGAAACACCTTGAGCGAGATGTATATGATTGCGAGACATTTTCGACAGGCCTTGCGTGGCTATGTACGGCGAGGCACAGAGTGTAGAGGATATAGAGTGTGGGAGGTGAGATGAGATGAGGTGTCAGTGAGTCAGTGAGTCAGTGAGTCAATGATTAAGGCAATGAATGGAATGGATGAAGCCGAAGAAAACCGAAATGAACTTGAAATGAAGAAAAAATTAAAAATGAAGGGAATGTAAGAGAGGGAAGAAGTCAGGGAGGGAGAGAGGAGGGAGAGGAATTAATTCATTTCATGGACGGGAATGAAGAAAAGCCTAGGGACGAAGGACTAAAACCAAGACCGAGACCACAAGTTTTAAAAAAAGGGAATGTGGCTGGTAAGTAACCCCGTTTTCGCGGCGTTCCTAGAGCCTAGAGCCATGGATTATGAACTTTGGATCCGTGTAAACGAATGGAATACGCGGTAAACGTCAAAACTGCTAATTCAGGACAGGCACTTTGAAAAAAGAAAGTAGGATTTAAGGACAGGAACTAGAACTAGGGTTAGTGGGGGAGCGGCGGCGGCGGTGGCGGCACACCGTTTGTTCTACGCCACCGGGAACAGTGGAGAAGTTCAAGTTTAGTTTAACGGTAAAAAGGGAGATAGTCCAAAGAAAGAAAGACTGCTCGAAAGGGTAAGAGTGAAAAGGAGTATGTGAACTTACAAATAAGCTTCCATGCTGCTTTGGTAGTTCCGTGTACGGCGGTACGGGAGGGAATATCGTCAATTGTAAGAATGGGTTTCAGCGTAAGTTGGACATTCTGGGAGAGGAATGTGGAAGGAAAATTAAGGAGGAGGAAGTGGATTAGTAGGAAAACTAACCCACTTTGATTGAATGACCCTGATTGGCTTTTATCCACCATTCATGCGGATCTTCTTCATCTATACCTTCTTCGCTTTCAGACTCGCGTACAAGACTATACCTCTGTTTTGAATCCTTTTGAACAATGTCCTGTAAACCTCGGAAAGTGAGGGTTGTTGCTTTGATTCTTGAATTATCGAGCTGTGGCCGCGTCGCGTAAATAAATCGTTTGAAATCCAATAACGTGATTACCAACCAAATCTGCCACCCTGACATATCCATCCGGACGCATAGCAAGACCTTCACTCTGAGCTCCGTGGCGAAGGAGCCATGAGAGAGTTTTGGATAGCTGGACGGCTGGAGTGTCTTTTGGTAGACCTCGAAGCTTGGATGAGGTTCCTCTACCGCGACCTCGAGATGAACCGCCGCGATTGTTAGTATTAGATTGCATTGATGTTCGTATATTCGTTGTATGCAAAGACCCTGCTCTGAATTTTAATAATGAGCGAACGACCATAAAACATTCAAGCAGAGTCAAATCGCGTCCAAAAACGTGTCATCCATTATCCGATTCCGGAGCCGGGGAGATGCCGAACCGAAGATGAACCAAAAGGAGTATAAAGTTCACACGATTCTGCTGACTGATATATCTGACTCACCGCTATGAGTAAGACTTTTTGCTCAGTCAGCCAAAAACAAAAGCGCTCATAAAAGGCCGAGTTTGCTTGTTTCCCCCTCTACACAGTATCTGTGAGTCTCAAATCCCTTTTTCTTTGTTCTGCGGTAGATTTTGGGTCCTTGGAATGCATTTTGGTTGGGTTTTGAGTGGGATTTGGGTCGGAATGGGTTGGATTGGGCAGATCAAGTTGGGATGACGTTTCTTGTGGGATAGGCAAGGAAACGGTGTTTAAGGTGGATGGATGGATTACTTTTGCTGTAGTTTGGGCTACAGAACCATGGCCCACGATTTACTTTGGTTTCTTCGTCGGATTCACAAGTACTGACTTTTTTTCTTACCAAGCAAAACATATATTTTAATTACTACAATGGGTCGTCGTCCAGCTCGCTGCTACCGTTACTGCAAGAACAAGCCCTACCCCAAATCTAGGTACAACCGTGGTGTACCTGACCCCAAGGTGCGCTTCTGGCGAGTTTGAGTAAGCCATGTACTCATCTGTAATCTTCGAATAGATCCGTATCTTCGACCTTGGCAGAAAACGTGCTTCCGTTGACGAATTCCCTTTCTGCTGCCACCTTGTGTCGGATGAATACGAACAGCTTTCGTCTGAGGCTCTCGAAGGTGAGTCTTGGGGTTTTAGGGATTCGTCGGAGTTAGCTAACATTTGCTTATAGCCGCACGTATCTGTGCCAACAAATACGTTACCAAGACCTCTGGAAAGGATTCGTTCCATCTCCGAGTACGAGTGCACCCCTTCCATGTTATCAGGATCAACAAGATGTTGAGCTGTGCAGGAGCCGATCGGTGAGCTTCACTCGCTATTTCTCGGTGTTTTGACTCACCCGCATCAAGTCTCCAAACCGGTATGCGAGGTGCTTGGGGCAAGCCCTACGGAACCGTCGCTCGTGTGAACATTGGCCAGATTATCCTCAGCATCCGATGCAAGGAGCAGAACGCTCCTGTCATCATGGAGGCATTGCGGAGGGCTCGGTATAAGTTCCCTGGAAGGCAAAAGATTATTGTTTCCAAGAAGTGGGGATTCACGAACGTGAACAAGGAGGATTATTTGAAGTTGAAGGAGGAGAAGAAGGTGTTGCAGTGGGTGTCTTCGTCGTTTCGTATGCTGTTTCTCGTTAACGTTTCGTTTAGGGATGGTGCCTATGTACAGTTCATCAGACCCAAGGGACCCCTGGAGAACAATCTGCGCAACTCCCTTCGTGCGTGAGTTACACTCTAGCCCATCATGATCATTTTGTTTGTCATTTCGCTTGTCCGTACGCGTGTCCATGTAACCTTCTCTACATGTGTTTTACCAAGACGGGTATGCTATGCAATATGACCCTGGTGTAACGCTGATCCATAGATTCTGATTTCAATAAGAATTGACAGCCAGTGATAGCGCTTGGTAGTGAATGCAAGTGTACTATTCTTGGTTTAGCCACTGAGGTCATAGGCCGGTGTTTTCGCTTCCTGCCTGCCCTTGTTGCCTTCTTCCGATTTTGCATTACTTTTTGGAAATTTTGTTTCGGTTGCCCTTTATTCACTGGGCCGCTCTGCAAATTTGTTTGCTGTGGGTGTGTCCGGGGGAAAGGGGGCATAGATTAAAGCCTTGAAGCCAGGATAAATTTACTTTTTAGGGTTCATTCTAAATACGAAAAAGAAATGGACTTTAGGTTTGGACTCAAGTACAATAGTTTGTTTGGAGTAAAGTAATCTATCTGAAATTAGAATAAAGATAACCCCCTGTTTATTCGGTTCGTATTGGAACGGCGACGTTTGTGTCTGAGAAGTTTAGTGATCATCCGTGACCTGCTCCGTCCCTTCTTGAGTTTCTTCTTCCATCTCACCCCATTCCTTTCTCTGAATCCCCCAGCTATGCCTTTCTCAAGATACCTACAAGGCTCTTTTTCATCAGAGTTCCCAGATATTGGTTCGTCCGCCGTCGATATGCTCATTGACCAGGTCGACGGCCCAACGACGACCACCGCAACGCCGGCAACAAGTGGGTCAGCAAGCCATCATCACCGCCATCACCATGCAACCCACACAGTCCATCCAGTCCGACTTCAAATCCCGCAGTACATGCAGTCCGGGCTTGCACCAATCCTCGCTCCCGGTGGAGGTGCCGAAGTCTTGCCCGCAGGGCTCTTCCATCGACCTGCTAGTCCGGCCAATGCCTGGTATGCAAACAATGGTATTACACCCAATGCGTGAGTTGACCTTCGCTTATCGTACGAAAATAGCGGGTTTAAGGAACTATCTAAATGTAGATACAGTCAAACGTTTGTCTACCCGGCCCATCATCAAGAACAGACGGATGCGACGACAGAATCGTCGCATTCGACACCGTTTGATTTTGATTCATCTCCCCCGCCGACAGCTCTCAGCTTAGGCATCTCCTCCGGTCTCATCAATCCCCAAAATCGTCTCACCCCTCATCAGCTAGATGTCATTGGTGCTTCTGCCGGTGCCTCTTTGGGCGGTTCGTCCTCGCTCAACGCTCCTTCTCCGCTCGGTCTACCCGTGTACTCTCGTTCCGGATTCGATCTACTCTCAGTCCTAGCCCGTGTCGCAGCCCGCCCAGATCCCAAAATCCATCTAGGTCCAGTAGATCTCAGCAGCAGCTTTGTCGTCGTTGATGTCCGTCGATATGACCACCCTACCATCTACTGCTCCCCAACGTTCTGCCGTCTAACCGGCTACTCCGAATCCGAAGTCCTAGGCAAAAACTGCCGCTTCCTCCAATCTCCCAATGGCCACCAACCCCGAGGCGAATACCGTCATTTTACCTCCAACGAAGCCGTGTCGTATCTCAAGAAAAACTTAGTAGCGGATAAGGAGTGCCAGACGAGCATTATCAACTATCGCAAGGGCGGAGAAGCGTTTATTAATCTCGTCACGGTGATTCCGATAAAAGGAGGGGATATTGGGAATCCGCAGGAGGATGATAAAGTGATTTATCACGTAGGGTTTCAGGTGGATTTGACAGAGCAGCCAAATGCGATTTTGGAAAAATTGAAGGATGGGAGCTATATCAGTAATTATGCGGCGAATAATCCGGTTAGCATCGTCCCGCCGTTGATTGGTGGAGGAGGAACGGGGTTAGGAACGTTGGGTAGCAATCCCAGTGGTGCTGCGGGTGCGGGTGCGATGTTGCCCGCTCTCATGACGAGGGACCGAAAGCTGCATAGTATCCCTCCGCCGGCGATGTCGAAAGAACTGAAAAAGTTGATTGAGGATCCGGGGTTCATAAATCGCCATCCGGTTTCGACGTCGGCGAACGCAGATGCTTCGCCCGCGTCTTCTTCCACCTTGTCTGCTTCAAATTCTACACCAGCGTCCGCCCTCGCTCCTCCTACATCCACATCTCACGACCTAGTCGCCATCAACCCTTCCAATCCCTCCCACCCCGCTCCAGCGAACCACCCGCTGAGCATGCTTCTACTCGAGTACGCTCCCGATTTCATACATATTGTTTCTCTCAAGGGACAGTTTTTGTATGTTGCTCCGTCGGTGAGGAGGGTGTTGGGGTACGAGCCTGAGGAGCTGCTTGGGAAAGGCTTGGCGGAAATATGTCATCCGGCGGATCAGACGCCTGTTATGAGGGAGTTGAAGGAGAGCAGTGCGACTGGAGGTGGTGGTGGCGGTGGGGCCGGGCCTCCTTTATCGACGTCGAATTCTTCCAACGGTTCTTCTAATAACACCGGTAATGGAACCTCGAATCCGAAATCAGCGACCTCTCCGACGACGTCATCCATGGAAGATACGCACCAGAATCACTCGCTGTTACATAAACCCCGCTCGGTGGATCTTTTGTTCCGCGCCAAGACGAAATCGGGGATGTATATCTGGGTTGAGTGTAGGGGGAGGTTGCATGTGGAGCCGGGAAAGGGGAGGAAGGCGATTATGTTGAGTGGGAGGGCGAAGGAGATGGGGATGGGGTTCCAGTGGAGTGCGGTTGCTGCTGCTGGGGGGTTGAGTGTGCCGAGGGTGAGGAGTTTGCGATTGGGGAATGATGACGGGTCTGGAAAGGGGGGTGTTGGAAGTGGTGTTGGTGCTGCGGGAGGTGCGGAGGTGGTCGAGTTGGCTACGGAGTTTTGGGGCACCCTTACGCGTTCTGGAACGCTTCTTGTTGTCGGTAAGGGCGTCAAAGACGTCCTTGGGTTTGACGAGACTGAATTGATGGGGAGACCCATCTTTCGGTATCTGGTCGATGAGGAGACGAGGGGACAGGTTGGACAGGAACTGCGGAGTATGGGGTGTGCGATGGGCGGGAAGGATAGTCAGGGAAGCTTACCTAGGAAGATTTGGGGGAGGATGGTTTGCAAGGATGCCTATGGACCTGGGGTGGATGTAGATGTGGGTGGGATGGGGGGTGTGCCTGTTGAGTTGGTGCTTTATCCTACCGCGGTGGATATGAGGGTGTTGGAGAGTCCACAGGCGATTTCTCCAGCGCCGGTGATTTATCAGGTCAAGCTATTGTTGGATACTACCGCGTCCGCGTCGGGTGCAGTAGGCGCGTCGACACCTACCCCGATCATCCATCCTCTTCGCGAAAACATCTTTAAAGAGCTTGAGATATTACGACAGGAACCGTGGCAATACGAGTTGCAGCAGTTGAGGATACAGAATGAGAGGATGAGAGAGGAGATTCGGTCTTTGGAGGAGGAAGTTGAGGAGAAAGGAGAGGTGATCACGGCGACGACAACGATACAAAGTAGTCGCGGGAATGGGAACTCGCATGTCGGACACGGACTCGATCATCACCTCCATCAAATTCAAGCGACTGGACCTGGGCTAGGATCGACTGCGACGGTGTCATCCGCGCAGGGTCAAGGCCCGTTTCAAACTCCGCCCGCGAATCCGAGTTCGTTAATGAGTTATGGCGCGCCATCATACGGGCATCAGGGATCGCTTATCGTCAATCATAGTTATCCCCTTACGCAATCGCATCCTCCTCCTCATCCGCATAATATTAATAGTCTCTCTCATTCGCATCCGCTGCATCATCTACATACGCAAGCGCATCACCATGCTGTGCCTTGGCCTTCTTCGCCGATATCGATGCAGATGCCCTTTGTCCCTCCTGGTGTGTCGAGCATGTCGATGCCTATTTCGCCTACGTCATCTTCTCATTCCTCATCCACGGCAACGTCGTCATCGCTGAAGAGGTCGTGGAGTAGTTCGAATGGAGATTCTTGATGTTAATGTATGGCGTTTGTCCTAAAAAAATCAGTTCAGGGAATGGTGAGTCTTGGAGTTTAGCTTGGTGGTTTCTCTGACGTGTACATCTTTGCAGATGTACGATGCTCCCTTTACTATGACTATAGATGCATGTATTTTTTTTGTCTCTTCTAGGTTTTGCTGTGCTTTTTCTCAGCGTCTTTCGTCTTTCGTCTCTCGTCTCTCTTCTACTCATCTCATATTATCAACACAATCAAACATCGGACATGGACATTTGAATCACGGTGTAAGATATATACATTTTTTCTTTTCCTTTATGTCTGTGGCATCCTCTTGCAACGAACGTTTTGTTTACAATACACGTACGAGATTATTCCTCACTCATAACCATACATTTACCCCGCATCATGATCCTTCCCCTCTTCCCCTTTTGCTAATTTCTTTTAGTCAACGTTCAACCCCTATCCACGCATTCTTTTCAATTTTTTCTGCTATCATTATGATGACTTCTGCGGTATGCTCTTGTACGAAATGCGCCCACTTGCACACACACACTCGAGATTCATTCCTCACTCAAATCACTTGGGTGTTGTTTCATTGTACCGCTGCCCTTCCTACGCTTCTTCCCAGTCTTTTCGCCGCTCAGTCTCCACCTTGACTTCCCGCGCTTCCATCCCGCTTCATCATATGTATAACGATGCACGATCTGATTGATCTCCTCGTCCTTCTCGTTACGTCTCACCCACCATGCCTCGCCTCTATCCTGTCGTAATATTTATCCTCTCCTGTCGTTTCCTCATCCTTGCATGTTCCGTTTTACATATTGGCTCTACATACGCGTTTCACTTATTTTCCTTGTTTATCCATCATCGTCGTCGTCGTCGTTCCATCTCCAGCTGTCGTATCGCTTTACGCTAATAGTACTTATGCATTTGTATGGTAATTGAATGTCATAACATTGGTTATCACATGTGTTAATGTATGTCTGTCGTTCACGGTGTTCCTCTGACAGCTGAAGCTTTGAAGTCCTACAGATAAGCAAAATTCAATGTGTCCGGCTCTCAAGGTATATTGAAGTACATGTGCCTGAAAATTCAGAGGGTCAAGCAAGTGTGAATCTAATCAGAATCTGTTTCGAAAACGAGGTGTGAATGAACGAACCTTATGAAGATCCAGTCTAGTTCTAGTCTGGGAACATTTACATGGTACCCGGGTGGCATTGATACATATGTACCGCAACCTTTCCGCGAGCTCGATACGGAGCAACGATGGCTCTTCCAATCGAGCGACAAAGCCGATGATCATGAATGGATGAATGGAAGATTGGAGGGAGATCATGATCCCCAGCGAAGCCGAATAGATTGTTCATCAAACGCTCAGCAGTCAGGATTCTCTAGTTATTTTGGTATGTCACCGTGATTCGGTGTACATCATGATTTTTTACGTGCTTCGATTCTTGATAGAGACTCGGGGGTTCTCAGGAGCCCCAAACCTGTGCATTCAAATTTAGATTGAAGAGGATCGTGCGTTTTACAGGTTACATGGTGACTGGTTGTAAGTACATCTTCTCCGCGCACACAGGTCGTGACGACCCTTACTATGTTTACTTCCCCTTTGCAAGTGATTCGTCCAAGAATCGATGGAACCATTGACTCATGCCTTGAGCGGCTTGTTCCTTTGCCCAACCTAAGGATATTCACACAAGATTAGTTAGATCGTCAGATGTAGTTCGTGACCGCGGCCCTCGAACCAAAAGAGAGAACAAAAACGGCTATAGTGGTTAATGAAAAAAAGCTTCTTCACTCACGGTAGTCAGGAATCGAAGGATCTCCGCGATTTGCGAACCCATGGACAACTCCCGAGAAGACTTGGAAGTAGTACTTAGCTTTGTTTGAGACTAGGATGTCTTCAGCGATTCGACGGCTTTCTGTTGGAAAGGTATGGTCCGTTTCTGGGCAGCAGTTAGAGGGGAACCGAAGGAGAGGGAAAAGAAGCAGAAATTTATACCGGCACATGAGAGCAGCAGAGGCTCTGAGAGGCACTTGTGTATCAGTCAAACAAGAAACCATGACACGATTTGTTCGACTTGCTTTTGATGTTACGAAAATGGTCTTCGTTCAGGAATGCCGCATGAGCGATTGCCGCTGGCCGATTGCAGAATGTAAGCTGCAGGATGTTTTGTGTGGGACAGTGTATGTACCTGCTACTACTGCATCGTCGGCCGCAAGCTCCATCGTGTACGGGGCACCGAAGCAATAACCTATCCCGTAAAGAGCGTCAGTGAGATGAAGGTACGAGAGCGGAAACTGAACCTACCGGCTACGCAATACTTTGCTTCCCTGCCTGTTATGGGCAATTTTGCCGTCTACTCGGAATCGGATGGTTTGCTACTACTCAACTCACCGTATTCTTGTTTGACAGCTTCCCACCATTTAGGCATGATCCCTCGAGCTAGCTCATGCATATCATCTTTCCACTTCTCCCGGTCAAAGCCGGGCTCAGTGTGCTGGACTATGCCATCTCCTAGGAAGTAGTCAACCGCCAAAACAGTGAATCCTATGATCAAAGAAGTGGGTCACGGCAGGTTGTGAGCACACGCCTTCTCCACAGGTCAAATCAGAAAGAAAGTACCGTTCTGAGCGAACGTATCCAACAAAAGTAAATTGTTGGGCCAAGAGGCGCCATTGACGTCCGCGAGAAAGATGAGTATCCTTTTGGGCTGACCGGACGGAGATGTGGATCCTTCGGTGCTCTTCGGAGGCTCAGACAGGTAGGTGGGAACTCCAGCGATTGTGATTTTGGTACTCGCAGGTGTTCCTTCATGCTTGAAGCCAGGACTAAAGCAGTGATCGCTCAAAGGGCCTGCGAGAACTCGGTTGGTTGACATGATGAGAGGTCTGGGTAAGTACAATGAGGAGCGAGATGCGCTTCTCCCGGGAGGCTTTTATATAGAGTATGCACTAATGATTACTCTTGGTGAGTGTGACTCAACTGCTCTTTTGCTATTCGCGGGCCTAGAATACCTTGGGAGAATTTCGAGATGGACCTAAACTTAAAGATCAAAATTGGATGCCTTCTGTGATACTTCGCATTATAGATGAAGCAAGTCCTTCGACTCGATTAGAAATCCTGAACTTTGAGAAACCGACAGGCTTGAGGAGCTGCCAACATTACCAGACGGAATGGGAGCGTGAGAGGTAAGTTGGGAGGGCAGTTAAGCGCTTTTAAAGTGACGCCCAAACCTTGTGTCCTAACGTCTATGGCGAGCCTTCCTTCTTTTACCTGGAATACAACTACTTCCGCTTTCGCCTCAGTAATAGGGACGAATTATGCTCCTTCTTTATCAGAGCTAGTTCAGTTGAAAGCAGCACTCGTCGAGCCTCAGCGGGAACTCCATCGCCTGCAATTAGAGATCGCTCGTGTTCAAGCTGTTCTCGACGCTCTTCTATCCGAGAAAAACAGAGTTAAAACCTACATCGACGCTCACCGAGCTTTAATTTCTCCTGTTCGCCAGATTCCCTATGAAACACTCGCTGAAATATTCAAGTGGTGTTTGCCCTCGGAGACAATGTTCGGGGTTCGAAGCTTGAAGCACGCCCCTTTACTTCTGACGATGGTATGCCGGGATTGGAGACGCGTTGCTATTGAGACCCCTCGACTGTGGAGCTCGCTACACATCTACTTTCCCCCTCACATCGCTCAGGATGCTCAGGGCGCTGCTTCTCAGCGGATAGCTGGCGTTAACCTGTGGTTGCAACGCTCTAGGACACTTCCAGTATCTATATCCCTTGATGGGGGTTCTGCTACCAGTTGGATTCGATCGGAGGAGCCACGGCGTTCTGAGAACATGGCGTCGCTGCTAAAATCCTTGACATCCCTCCACAACCGAATACAACACCTGAAACTTGCATTGACCCGAACCGACTTGATAGCATTCCACAAATTGCTACCAGCGGATCTATCCTTCCCATATCTTGTGTCATTGGTGCTTAAGGATCTCAGTGACCATGGAACCCCATTCTCTGTCGGTGAATGGGGAATAGAAGTCAATGAAAGTGCTGAACATCATGCTGCTCTCCTTTCAAAAATGCCTATGTTAAGGAGTCTTGACATCACATTGCTGAAAGGCCCAGAGTATACTCTCCACCATACACTTTCATGCCATTGGGACATCTTGACCAACCTTTCAATACGGGATTTCTTAACTCCTTCTGATTTGTTTGGTATTTTAGCTAGAAGTGGTATGCTCGAAATTCTGGAAACCGGCATCAAGATATCTGTGCAGGATCATCTATCCGATGAGTCCACATTACCCACTGCTACCTTGGATAATTTAGCTGTGCTGCATTTGAGGATTTCAATTAATGGAATCATGAATCTGGATCCCTTCCATATTGAGCAAGAGGAAGTAGAGCGTCGCCAGGCCAACCATGTTGCTCAAGTGTCTGCCGTTGTTTCTCATATAATTTGTCCTTCATTAAAGAGTCTACATGTTTCTTTGTCTGGCACACTCATAGCATCCTCCCAAGTTCCAATCCTTAGTTTTCCATTGCATAAACTGGAAACTTTGGGGCTGGATATGCTAATGACACCGCGAGCATTTGCAGAATGTCTCTCACTTACTCCTAGCTTGATATCACTCGATTTTGTGGATGCTGGCAATCTCTTTCGGCATCAAGGCAAGAGTACACTGGAAGATGCTCACCTCGCAAGCCTCACTCCATCTGCCAGCAACTTATTCCCCCTCTGTTCTCAAATGCGACATTTACGCATGATAGATCGCTCGACAGATTTAAGCTGGTCGCGCTGCTGGTCAACTCGGGTCCTAACTGATTTCATTGCGGCCCGGCGTGGGGCGAGAATGCTGGACTCTTTCCAGCTAATCTTCGGGAAGCCCCCAACCTTTACAAATGAAGAAGTCTCCAATATGCAAAAGTTAAAGGAAGATGGGCTGGAGTTGCATGTACATACCAAAAAAAATGATGTGCGACATGCAGATGAACCATCGAGTGGACTTGTGTCTCCTGTTATATCTGGTAGCTGGCCATTCACCCTATCGGATTTGAAGAGTTCATGTAGTTCATTTGATACAGAAGTTATCATTTAGCTACACTCTTTGTATTCAAACCTGTACAGAGTAAATTGTATATTTTCGGAGAAAGAAAATCTGGCTTCAAGTCCTTCACTGACAGATAGGCATACCTCTGCTAGTCTTCATAAAAAAAACATGAACCTTCAAGCTACAACAACCTCTTCCAATAAGCGATATGAAAAGCACATTACAGTACTGCTAGACCCTCATTATTGTATATAGGAGAAAATGCCTGTGTCATGGATATGTCAATACTATATAAGTATGCATGCGGACATCTTGCGCTGTACAGTTAGACTTACACCCTTGGCCATTGCTCGACCGACAATCTTCTTCCTCTCTGTCCTTACATGCGACGATTTGCGTGTTGGATCACACATCAGGCGTGGAAGGCTGGTGACCGGTCGCACCGTTGGCCCGCCTAATTCCTAACGGGAATTATTACAGTTTGAACTTTGGCCTTGCAAGTCTGCGACTCATCCATTCATAACCGTCACATATTGAAGAAAGCCACGGCCTACAGATTGCAGATGCGTCTGCATCGAAGGAAACAATCCAGGGAGGAGTAGAACAATGTCTGCGTTAAGTCTATCCTCTGAAAATGAAATACCGTAGGAGTGATTCTGTTCCATTTCTGGGCAGTTATGAAAGGCCAACGCGTCGCGTATCTTCGGGTCAAATAAATGAAAAAGACAGCAGTCACGATGTAAAAACGGACTGATAGGCGCTCAAACATGATGACTTCTTTTCGGGAAGCACAGCTTACCTCTCAACAGCTTCTGTTTTAAAGCTATGTCGAGTGTTACCCCCTCCCCTCTGGCCTGGAATACAGCCGCCTCTCCGTTTGCCTCAGTAATCGAGACCAATTATGCACCTACTTCAGCAGAGCTAGCTCAGCTGAAGATGTTGCTTGTTGCGCCTCAGCAGGAGCTCCAACGCCTGCAATCAGAAATCGCTAGTGTACGAGCAGTCTTCGATGGCCTCTTGTACAAGAAGAAGAGAGTCGAAACGTACATTGAAGCCCACCAGGCTTTGATGTCTCCCATTCGCCAGCTACCCTCAGAAACACTTGGGGAGATATTTCTGCGCTGCTTGCCATTGGATTCAGCTTACGGAGTTCGAAGCTTGAAGCATGCGCCTTTACTTATGACCACCATCTGCCGGAACTGGCGACGCATTGCTATTGAAACTCCTAGGTTATGGAGCTCGATACACATCTATTTTCCTCCCCATCTTGGACGGGACCCTGACTCTGCCTCTGCATTGCAGCGGATAGCCGGCGTCAATTTGTGGTTGCAACGCTCGGGCATACTGCCAGTGTCTATATCCTTACATGGAGGTTCAGCAGATCCCTATCACTGGGACAACCAGCAGCTATCTGCAGGGAATATGGCATTGCTGATAAAGTCTTTACTAGGCTTTCGTGACAGAATACAGCACATGCGTCTTGCCTTGAACCAAACCGACATGATGGCATTCCATGAACTGCTACCTGCGGATTCGTCTTTTCCACATCTCATTTCATTGGTACTTGATGAACCTCCGATTGGCCGCTTCCCACTGAATACACCATTAGCTGGTGGCCAAAGTCCATATTATGGCCCTCTCATTTCTAGAATGCCTATGCTACGGAAACTTGAGATCACAATATCGAGAGGCGGGCAGAATATTCACTATCATGACCTTCCCTGTCGGTGGGGCATGTTAACAAATCTTTCAATACATGACTCTCTAGCTCCTGCTGATCTACTAGGAATTTTAACAAAAAGTGGGGCACTGAAAAATCTCAAAGCTAGCCTCACAATCTCTGTGCAAAATCATCATTTCAATGAGTCTGCATTACCCACAGTTACCCTGCATGACTTGAATGTGCTGAATCTGACAATTGGAATAAACAGCTCTCCAAATCTAAACCCATTTAATCTTGTCAGAGAAGAAGCAGAAAATCTCCAGGCCCGCTCTCTCGCTCAGATTTCCACCATCTTTTCTTCCATCACTTGCCCATCATTGAAGGAATTCCATGTATCTATGTATAATTCATTCATAGCATCCCCCCAAGTTCCCTTCCTCAGCTTGCCATTGCATGGATTGGAAACCTTGTACCTGAATATGTCATTGACATCAGAAGCACTCACTGAGTGTCTCTCACTTGCTTCCAACTTGGTCTCACTTGACTTTACAGATACCGGCAATATCTTTTGCGGGCAAGGTACCAGTACGCTTGAAGACTGCCATCTTGCGAGCCTCACACCTTCCGCCACTAATCCACTTCCACTTTGTCATCAGTTACGGCATTTCCGCATGACAGATTGTACATCAGGTTGGTCGCACCGCTGGTCAACCCAAGTCCTAACAGATTTCATTGCGATTCGGCGTGATGCTAAATTGTTGGAGTCTTGCAAATTGTTCTTTGTCCACTCAATGCCGTCACCCTTTTCCGATGAGGAAATTCACAGGTTGCAGAAGTCGAAGCAAGACAGGTTGAAGCTGCTTGTGCATAAGAATAAACAGCCGAAATTGGTCCATGAGGATGGGCCAATGTCTGGCCTTCCTACTAGTCTTTCTACCGGGTCTATTGCTGACCCTGGGTTTACTGCATTAATTCCACTCAGAAAGTTTGAAACAGATATTATTGTCTAAATACTGTAACAATAACATGGCTTTTCATTCTGTTATCCAGGAGATTGTCCCAGGCAGGAGGAAGTTTGCTCTGGGGAGATTGTGACTATTGGTGACTGTATCGTGTCGATGTGAGAGAAGATGGATAGCATCGTGCTTGGCTCGAGGCTGGCCTGGTTAAATGAAAGGGATAGGAACTTCGGTACCTCCTGTTTACACAAACTTCGAGAATTTGGTGTTATGCTTTTGCAAGGTTTGGGCAATAGGCTAGAGACTGCTAGAGGTCCTTGGCACCCGACTATGTTGCTCAAATATCTGCCATTATTCCTCACATAATTTGCCATCTGTCCTTCATTGAAGCCTTCACATGTTTCTTTGTCTGACGCACTCATGGCATGCTCCCAGGTTCCAGTTCTTTATTGGGCAATTATGAAGGCCAACGTGTCGCGTATCTTCGGGTCCATATAAATGAAAGTGAGCGGTCACCGGGCAATAACCGGTGTAAAAACCCACTGATGGGCGCTCAAGACATGCCAACGACCTCTTTTGGGAAGCACAGCTTGCCTCTCAACAGCCTTTGTCTTACAGCTATGTCGAGTGTTACACCATCCCTTTTGACCTGGGATACAGTTGCCTCTCCGTTTGCCCCAGTAATTGGGACCAACTATGCCCCCAGTTCAGCAGAGCTAGCTCAGCTAAAAGCAGTGCTTGCTGAGCCTGAGCAGGAGCTCCGACGCCTGGAATCAGAGATCGCTAGCGTGCGCGCAGCCCTCGACGGCCTTTTGTCCAAGAAAAAGACAGTCGAAACATACATTGAAGCCCACCAGACTTTGATGTCTCCCATTCGCCGGCTACCCTCAGAAACACTTGGAGAGATATTTTTGCGCTGCTTGCCATCGGATTCGGCTTACGGGATTCGAAGCTTAAAGCATGCGCCTTTACTTATGACCACCATCTGTCGGAACTGGCGACATATCGCTATCGAAACTCCTGGACTATGGAACTCGATACACATATACTTTCCCCCTCATCTCAGACGGGATGCTGCTTCTGCCGCTGCATTGCAGCGGATAGCCGGCGTCAATCTGTGGTTGCAACGCTCGGGCATACTGCCGGTGTCTATATCCTTACACGGAGGCTCAACTGAAATCTCTCACTGGGATAATCAGCAGCTGCCGGCAGGGAACATGGCACTGCTGATAAAGTCTTTACTAGGCTTTCGTGACAGAATTCAGCACATGCATCTTGCCTTGAACCAAACCGACATGATGGCATTCCATGAACTGCTACCCGTGGATTCGTCTTTTCCACGTCTTATTTCATTGATACTTGACGAACTTCTAACTGTTCGCGCTCCAGTCGAGCCACCACTAGCTGGTAGCGAAAGCCCATCTTACGATGATCTCATTTCTAGGATGCCTATGTTACGGAAACTCGAGATCAAAATGTTGGGAGGCCAGCAGTATATTCGCTATCACGACCTTCCCTGTCGGTGGGGCATGTTAACAAATCTTTCAATAGATGACTCTCTAGCTCCTGCTGATCTACTAGGCATTTTAACAAAAAGTGGGGCACTGAAGACTCTCAAAGCTAGCATCACGATATCTATGCAGACTCATGATTTCGATGAATCTCCATTAACCAGAGCTAGCCTAGAAGACTTGGATGTGCTGCATTTGACTATTAAAATAAGCAGCTCTCCAAACCTGTACCCATTTAATCTTCACGGAGATGAAGCAGAACGTCTGCAGGCCCGCTCTCTCGCTCGGATCTCTGCCATCTTCTCTTGCATCATTTGCCCATCATTGAAGGAATTCCATATATCTATAAATAACTCATTCACAGCATCCACCCAAGTTCCCTTCCTCAGCTTGCCATTGCATGGATTGGAAACCTTGAGCATGAATATGTCATTGACATCTGAAGCCCTCACCCAGTGTCTCTCACTTGCCTCCAACTTGGTCTCACTGGACTTTACAGATATCGGCGATAACTCTGGCGGGCACCAAGGTGCAAGTACACTTGAAGACTGCCATCTTGCGAGCCTTACACCTTCCGCCACCAATCCTCTTACCCTCTGTCATCAGCTGCGGCATATCCGCCTGACGGATTGCACGTCAGGACGGTCAACGTGTTGGTCAGTCCCAGTCCTAACGGAATTTATTGTGGCTCGGCGTGAGGCAAAAATGTTAGAGTCTTGCGAATTGTTCTTCTTCCACACGAACCCGCCATCCTTTTCCGATGAGGAAATTAACAAGTTGAAGAAGTCGAAGCAAGACGGCTTGAAGTTGCTTGTGCATCAAATTATACAGCCGAAGATGATCCCTCAGGATGGGCCAATGTCTGGACTTGCTCCTCAGTATACAGGCAATTCAACGCTAACAGTAGTATCTCAAATCAGAAACTCTGATAGTACAGAAATCATTGTGTAGATATTGTAACGATAACATGCCATTTCATTATGTTCTCCGGGATTGTCTTGGGGAAGTCTGGTCTTGGGGGAATGTGGCTATTGGTAACTGTATCGTGTCGATGTGAGAGAAGATGGATAACATCGTGCTTGGCTCGAGGCTGGCCTGGTTAAATGAAAGGGAAAGGAACTTCGCTACTTCCTGTTTATACTCTCTTTCCAAAACTCTGAGTCATTGGCGTCATGATTTTGCGAGGTTTGGATGATAGGCTAGAACCTGCTAGAGGTTCTTCGCACAGGCCACACCAGTGCTCGTGCTACCAGCTGCGGAAGCGGCAACTCTGGCTTATTATTTATAAAAACAATGGAAGAACGATGAAGCTTTGACCCTTCAAAGCAGCGCCATTGGTGCATCTGTTCCCCACTCTTCTGCAGCCCGCGGTAATTGAAGAATACACGAGCAAAGGAGAGTCAACGCGTCACGTATCTTCGCGTCGACCAATTAAGATGCCCGAATTGGACTAGCATTATCACGTGAACAGTAATGACAAATATGTCACCGTCATTGAGCGCTAATCGCACTCGGCGTCGGAGACACTTTTCCATCCTAACCACAATGTTCAGAGCATCCCTGCGTTCTCCAGTCAGCCTCTACCCAAATTTCCGCCGGAATTTAACGTTTCACTGACTCTGGACCTCTAGTTAATTTCTCTCCGTCCTTCGGCTGCAACATCCCTTACCGCCAGTCGTGTCATCGCTGCCCGGTTTCTTACGCAGCAAGCGCGCACACAAATCCAAAATGCTATAAAATCGAGCCCTGTGGTTCTTTTCATGAAAGGTACCCCGGATTACCCAGAATGCGGGTTTTCCAGAGCTACCGTTCAGATTTTGGACTTGCATGGTGTTCCCGCTGACAAGATGAAGACGTACAACGTTCTTGTTGACGATGAGCTTCGACAGGGAATCAAGGAGTTCTCGTGTGTATTTCCGGATATTTCGGGGCTTTCTACGTTCTCACAGCCTCTGTAGCGAGTGGCCGACAATACCTCAGCTGTACGTGAACGGTGATTTCATTGGTGGATGCGATATCGTTCTAGGCAGTGAGTAGTGGATTTCTGTTCGATACAGTACGTTGTGACTAAATTATGCGGTAATACTCTAGTGCACCAGTCTGGAGAGCTTCAGTCTCTCCTAGTCAACAACGAGGTTATTCCAAAGCCTGAGGAACAGGTCGAAGCCCAGGCTGCATGAGGCAGGCAGACCAGACTGGAGGTTTCATGGATCGATTAACTGCGCGAATCATTTCCTAGAATCAGATTGGCGTTGTATTATTATTAGTGAATGTACTGACCTATACATCTTACATAGATTAATTCCCAGCTCTCGTTATATGCTCAGCTCATTCTGGAACGTATTCGACTACCCCTCCCGATTGGTCTATATGTCCTCGTCTGACTTTTTCTCCTCGAGCTCGTAACAAGTCCTCCACCGTTTTGAGTTTGCCCTCTTCCGTACTTTCCTTGAACCAACCTAGATGGTCTGCAATCAAATGTCTATTCGTCGCATTAGTAAAATAGCAAAAAGTAAAATGCAATGCGAAAACGGCTGACCTATTATGACATCCTGGGCATTCGACGAGAACTATTCCTCGCTCATAAGACCGCTTTGAAAACTCGTGTGTAGACCTAGTTCCGCAGTCTGGGACCGTACAAGTAAAGGTTATAGATAATCGAGGCTCCATTTTCTCGGGTAAAGCCTGTGAGGTTACCGTGTCGGATGGAGACTGTTCTGATGAGGATGAAGGAGCAGAGCCAGAGATAGGTTCAAGTTCAATTGGTCGGGTAGATTTTGAAGACGGAGCGGTGGAATAAGCATAGGCATTCGAGCTCTGCAGCCTTGACGCGGCTGTATTCGAAAATACACCTAGTCTGAATCGAAGTTGGACACGGATACTTGGAGGAAGAACTGGATTTGGATGCAAGAGGCTCCTAAGAGGCGGAGGTATTCCTACATTACGGTAGAGTCTTGAGGGTAGCATGGAAGTTTGGGTTTAGGTTGGGAGACGCCAAAGTTTTTTTTTTCGGTTCGTGGATTAGTCATCACAGGGTACGCGGAATCGCCGGCTTCGAGTCTTACATTCCATAGTCTTCTACGAATCCATTCCGTTTCTCTTCTAAAATATATATTCCGTCTATAATAAAGCAGGAACCCTCGTTCCTCCCGTCAACTTGTACGTCTCCCCATTAACATACGGACACTCTAAAACCCACTTGACTGTCGACGCAAACTCTTCCGGTACTCCGTATCTCTTTGGAAACAATACAACCTCCTTCTCCAGTCTCTCTGTCAGCTGCCTGGAGAATTGGCCTATAACAAGAAGGGACGAATGGTAGATTTGATCTCGTTAGGAACAGTGGAACAGTCTAGCGACGCGCCGACGAACACGAACCTGTCATGGGTGTCTTGAACGGTCCAGGAGCGAGTGAAACCACTCGTACGCCGTGTCTAGCCATATCCCTCGCCATCGGTAATGTCATGGATCGAATGGCTCCCTTTGCCGCTGCATACGCAATTTGCCCGGATTGACCTTCATACTGAAAAGAAAAAAAAGGCAGCCACAGATTAACGACAAAAGTTGCTATACATCAGAAGCACAAAATTCTTCACCGCTCACCGCTACTGTACTAGAGACCATGACAATCACCCCGCGCTCGCCGTCCGACTCGGGGCCTTCCTCTCGAGGAACGAGGATAAGATGTTGCGCTACCAACCGCGTTAGATGGAAAGTTCCGTTAAGGTGTATGGCCATAACTCGATTCCATGTTTCGGTTGAATGAGGTTGGCCTCGACGGGTCACTGTCTAAAGCGTCAAGGAAAAAAGAATTAGTGAGATTGCTTTCTTTTCTTGCGTGCGTCCGCCCGTTCGGGAAAAAGAAGGGGGCGTTAAAGGTACGGTACCTACCAGCTCGGCTGCAGCAATCCCCGCACAATTGACTACCCCGCCTAAATCTGCCCCAGTCGATTTACTCCACGCGACAACTCTCTCGACTGCATCTTCGATTTGCTCGACGTGTTGGAGGTCCACTTCTAGGGACAGCAGTCGCGATTGTACATGTGTTGACTTGGTTAAATCTAGCGGTAAACTCGGTATGGGTGACTTGTCGAGTGCCGCGACGTAGGCATTGGCTTGTAAAAGATGTTTAACAGTCGCGAGTCCCAACCCTGACGCTCTAGGAGAAGTGTCAGAAATTGAAAACGGGGACCGGAAATCCCGCTCACCCTCCCGACACAACGAATGTACGATCCGCAATCTTCATTATACTTTGTTTCTGGTCTGAGTCCTGTTTCTGCGGATGTTGAGAAAGGCATTATATATATGACTGCGGAGTCAGAAAAAATGGAGGAAAAAAACGTAACCCCCTTCGTTTTGATCTGCGTTATTAGCTTTTTCTGATGGTACGGTACCATGTTGCAAAGGTTTTAGATCTTGAAAATCCGGTACGAACACAAACTTAATTGAGCGAATTCAATTTTCAATTTTGGACCGCTGGGCGCCTGCCAGCAAAAAATGACCGAATGGCCTTTGGGAGCCGTTAGGCTCCGCCGAACGCCACTTTTCTCCAGCAGACGCCCTATCAAGGACCCACAAGGCCCGGCGAGGATGGAGATACTCAGACATGTGGAATGGTCACTGCATGCCAGGAATTCGGGAGCTACTTGGGTCCGAAAGGGCGCTGTGTGCGTGGTAAGTGCTCCCCGGCTACCTCACCTCTTTGTTCCCGAACGTATGTAGAGCGAGAGCTACGACTTTCGAATTCGAATATTCTTCCTGGAATGGTGTAAAAATAGGTGCAACAGTCCTCGGCTCGAAGGATTTCTACAATTGACCCGCGTATCATTGATCGCCAGTAAATACAACGTCGCCTGAACCTTTGCTACATCTTTGCAGGCATCCTGCTCGCACCTATACACATGTAAACACGTCAAATAAGCACCGAGATCAGCTCCCAATTTGAGCAGAGGAGTCATAATGAAATAAATGGAGTTTTGCCGGGGAGGGAAGAACTAGTGACTCACCACTCAATCTAACTGTTTCCCCATTAACATAAGCGCATTCCAGAATCCACTTCACCGTCTCCGCAAACTCGACAGGCTGGCCGAATCGCCTGGGGTAAGTAAGGGCATCTTCGAGACTCTTGCGAGCTCTCGGGGGTAGTTTGTCGGTCATGCTGCTGATGAACATGTTGGGCGCTATTGCCATGACACGAATAGAGTGTCGGGCTAAGTCACGGGCGAGAGGCATGGCCATGGAACGTAAAGCGCCTTTCGAGGCTGAATATGCTACCTGTCCTACGGCATATGATCAAATGGAATGAGGGGGTCTAATGTGACGGCATTTACCTGGTTGAGCCTCATACTAAATAGCTCGCTGGTTAGAAACGGGGACCACAACTTAGGGATACAAAGAGTCCAGACTTACGGCAGCCGAGCTTGATACAAGAATAATCACACCTCGTTCTCCGTCCGCATTATCTTCAGGCTCACTGCGAACCATATGTTTGAGTGCAATACGTGTAAGATTGAACGTCCCAGTGAGATTCACAGCGAGAACAAACTCCCACAGATCCAAAGAGTGCGGTTCGTTCTGAGCATCAATGATTTTCGATCCAGCAGCAACACCTGCAGAATTGACGACACCACGAAGTACAGCGCCTGTTTGTTTCGTCCAGTTGACAGTTTCTTCGACCGCTTTCTCGATTTGGCTGACGACAGTAATATCTGTTTCGTAGAATTTGACCTGAGAGCTGATTAGCTCTGAAGGAGGAGGTGCACGGTCAAGAATGGAGACATAGGCTTTCGCCTGGACCAGCATTTGGACTGTCGCTAAACCAAGACCGGATGAACTAAAGTAGACAGATGGTTATATGAATTACTCCTTGCAGTTTTTGCTGAATAAACGCACCCACCAGACACGATGAACGTTCTATTCTCTAGTTTCATACTGTGTTAATACGAGAAGCTCTGATATACGAGGGTGGTGGTTGAGATTCAAGTGAATAGCTGAAGCGGCAAGGCGTCCCGCATTATCCGCAAATTCACGTGCCACGCGTTGTCACGGCGTGCGCCGCCGTTCAAGACGCGACTTTTCGAATGTTCATTCAGCATTTGTGGTTCAATTGAGAATCCCTACCAGAATCACAGTCGACTTGCTAGCTTCTGTTCTGTAACTCTTCGGTCTAACAAGACACTTTTCTCCAGTGTTTGCCTTAAGACCTTATTTTCTTAATTACTCAATAATCATTAACAAGGATTAACTTCAACGCCTAGGCTAATTGGCTTAATTAAGAGTCTTAATTAATATGTGACTTCTCAAATGAAATTTTTTTGGCTGCCACAGCCACACTACTCACTAAGAATGCAGGGGGGCTTTTACTGAGGCACTTTTGGGGGGAGTTCAGTGGGAGAATGATGGTGATGTGACTTAACATTGTACTCACTGCCAGACCGAGTGGAACAACGCATTGTTTCTGGAGCTCTTGGCGTAAGAGGAGGGGAGAAGGGAAAAAATATTGGAGGACAGTGTGTAATGATGAGATGGCTGGGGCCCGGCTCAAATGCCCCGGCTACGGCTCAGATAGCCACGGCCAGTGCTTATAAAATTTCTCAGATGGGCTCTACTAGACAGCCAGGGGCTGGCTAAAGCTCAAGCCCCGGCTCAACACAGATCAAAAATTGTAGATCAATATTAGTTACAACTTGGCCACATCCTCCTGCTTGTTATTTTTGCTGTCAACTGTAATCCAATCTGAGCTACCCCCGACCAGTTAGATCTATCATATTCAGTTGCCAATCTCTCCTGATAATCTTCAGTTTCCAATGCAAACTTGTCAATGGCAGAAATTTCCTCCTGAAATAATAAGTCCTTCTGAAATAAGCACCTCAGAAACCGAAGAGCTTTGACAATATCACCCTTGAGATGGTAATGGGCCCAATTCAAGCCCAGGCATGTAATTAATGAAAATTGATGATTTCACTTTTGTATTACACACAATAGCTGCAGTAATTCCAATCTGACAGCTAAAGCCTATGATTACACTTGGCAGTGGTAACTTTTAATGAAAACAGTGATACTTGAGAAAGGGTACCCATTTTGTGGAAAGGTATACCATTACCATCCAGTACAGGATGCTTGGGGGACATTGCCCTAGTATTTGTCTGTGCTGGGAGACCCATCTGATTACAGTGATGGTCTCTCATAAAGCAAGTGTACTGTACCATTTTGACCACTTTGTAAGGGGGTGCAAGCATGACCACCTTATACAAAAAAATATTTTCATAAGTGCCCTGGGGACAAGGGACTTTACAAAAATTTGGCATGGTTTCAGCAAAAAAATATTGTTAAGCACCCATAGGTGCTGCCGAAATTTGATTTTTTTTTGTAAGAAATAGTGAAAATGCATGACAGTGCATGACAGTGCATAACAATTCGGTCCGTAAGGCACTGCTGTGACCCATTGATAAGCTGATTTTTTGGCTACAGTTCAAATCTAAACAAAACACTTGATCCTGTGTTTCATATGTTCAATTATGTGGTATATTGAGGACTGTAGTGAGCCCAAAGCTGTCAGTCAAATCTGGAGAGACCTATTGTACCAATATGGGTCACTTCACAACAGTACATGTTTAAGGTACCTTGTGATGCACCTATACTATAAGTCCTGAGTGGCTTGTGAGGAAGTGTCGGCAACTGATGGATCACAGTTGACAAAGCTTACTAAAATCTCTCAAACACAATATGGCCTAGGTTGTCAAAGGACTTCTATTCATAGGGGATAAACAAAAAGCTCATGCTACATTATGATGACTGGGTAACAAAGTATGTCAACAAAGGGAATGTGTTCAATGAAGTCTTGATTAACAAGGCCTTGTTGACTCAGTCTGCTTCTATGGCATTGATAGGATAAGGATGAATGATCACATAGAAGTCATAGTTGGCTTCGCTGACTTTGTTCTGTGACACGACACATGGGTGATATTGTTGAGGCAAAACTCAATGACTGAAAGTCTGGACTGTCTTGGCAGTACTAATAATAGTTGTTGAGGCATGGTACAGGTGTAAAGAGATCTACCAGCCAGGAAACATGAATATTGTTATTGGCTGAAGGGTTAGAGATAATTACTTGGCTCGCTGGGCTCCTGATAAAAACTGGACATGACTTGAGTCAACAAGAAATTGCAGAAGCCTGATAGGCCAACAGAGGACTGGGGAACAGGCAGAAGCAGAATGAACCTTTAGCCTCTGGCTTAATGATACTTCAGTGAACCAAAAATGGTAACTTGCCAAAACCAAAAGAAAGTTCTATGAGATTTGTTCAAACAAATCCATAGAAATAGAAATACTTCAGGATGTATGCATATTAATAATTTTTAGGAAAGCTAGGGTACCATACAGTATAAAAGGTGTAATAGTAGATAGCATGAATCTCAGTTTTGGATACAAGCCTATCTCAATTTGCTAGAGTGGCAAGATTATCAACAGGGTTAAAGCGTCTTAGCTGTTAATAGCTATAATCACTCATGTTGACCACTGGACTCAGTTGAATAGGAATTTTTGTTTGAAACTCCTGGAAACTAGACTGCAAAGTTGTTGACATATCTTGAGGAGAGGGACTGGATATAGAGTGAACCTCATATGGACCTCACCTCCCCAGCATATACTGCCCAGGCTCTAGTCTACAAAGACATAGGTTGAACAGTCAGTGACTTGTTTAAGCTTCAGTGAAGACAGTCTGAATACACTAAGCCCACTTGAAACAAAGTAGAGTGTGTAAAAGCCTGCAAGGTGACCTGTGGATTGCACCATATAAGCATTGTTGGTGGTTCTTGCTCAATGAAGGGACCAAAGTGACCTGCAGATTGCACCATATAAACTTCCTTATTCCAAGTGACCTTAGGAATGCATCTAATAAGCTTGAAGACAAGTGAACTCTGGTATAGCTGGCTAAGCTTGTCATGTTCAGTTGCTTTGACAACACTGACTGAGTAAGGCTGGTAGTCAAATTTGTTGACCTTTACACCCTCCCACTTCCATTTCTTCTGTATTCATTGTGTTCAGCGATGTTGACCAATGAAGTCTACATAACCCTTTTCTTTCTCTTTGACTGTGTTCCACTATTTGATTATATGCAAGGGAACCTTTGACAACCTCCTTACTTGCATACTATACCTTCCAGTCTGATCTGATTGGGTTAAAAGTGGATTCTTTGCAAGTTCATTACTAGCTCAGATCACACTTATTACTGTGACTTACAAAGTGGTTGAAATGGTACAGTATTGTTTGGAACCACCTAGTAGTATGAATCTTTCAACTATTAAGGTTTACTATTGATACCATTCTAAGTGGCCAGTGGCCTGGACTACCCAATGATTTTGATGCCAAGAAAGAGATGGCTACAGCCTCACAGAACCTAACTAAAGATGAGCCAATTAGAGATACTGAACCTTGGAATGAATTAAGGTTATAGATCCTTTTGATTTAAGGGACAACATTCAGTTGCAATGAGCAACCACTTATGGATAACACACATGAGCACCAGAATGAAGGATACTTCTTCTTAAAGAGACACCATTAGATAGATACTTAAAATGAATGTAGGAATGATTACACTTCAGAAGCAGAAGTGGGTTATTGCTCAACCCATCTGCACAGAATCAAACAAATCTGGCTCAAGTCATTTAGACTTAAAGATGAAAGGATTACCATTTATGAATTATTGAGAACCTTTGGGTAATGATTCAGAGACAAACTCTGAAATGTTTACCACCTATAAGAGAGACTTGAATTCAAAAGTGAAATATTTGAGAATGATTTTGTATTAAACAGTAGATATTATTTTTGAGTAGTATAAATACAGTTGCTAGTCTACTGTTTAATCAAGTAACCTTTGGACTGCAATGGCCTTTGCATGAAGTTTTTGATTATTATTTTTCCCAGAATGTGGTTGTATACCTGCCATGATTAGCAGTTGAGTTACTCCTCCATTTGGAAAAGTTCTATTACCCTACAAATCTTAAACCCCTATTATTTTAGTTGAGACATTGAAAGTTGATAAATAGTTCCTTGTTGCAGAACAACTTGGAATATTTGAAAAATGCAGATCATTACCTCTTCAATAGTTGAAGTTTTGATAGACAAAGATCAATCAGGCAGACAGATTTGTTCTGGTATTGTGGAACCTTTGACAACACACTCCTTGCACCCTTAACCACAAACAACCCCATTGATGGTTCATGATGGTGATACCTGCAGCTGGAAATGCTCACTCACTGGAGACAGAGGATGCCATAACTGCAAGAAAGTCTCAAGCAAGAGATGCCCAGAATGGAAGACATTGAGCATTCATCTATGTATATTTGTTAACACTGAATTTGGACAAAAAAAAGGAATGATGCCAATGTACACCCCACTACTGATAGTGTAGTGTCAGCAAAGTACCACATTTGGTGTTACTTGGAAAGAAAGGCATAAATAGAAGGAAGGCTTAGAATGATAATGCTGTAAGAGCAGTGTAGTTAGTGTTGGGGAGGGTCAGGTCACTGGCCCATGACCCAACCCAACCCAGCTTGGGTGAGGGTTGGGCTGGGCTGGGTCAAGGGTCTGGGCCAGGATTTTGCTACATCTACTGATTGGATGTGTATCTTATAAGAAATGTGCATGTTATTTATGGTGATTTTGAGTGTCTTACCCTCTTCCATCAGGCTCATTACAAGGTCAATCCAGGTTTTGACCATGACCCAGCCCAACTCAGGCTGACCTGGCCCTCAGACTTTGGTCAGGGTCAGGAAAATTCTGGCCCTGACCCAGCTCAACCTGGCTCAACCCGACCCTCCCCAACACTAAGTGTAGTAGTTGGGATGTTTAGAGCAGTACCTTTTACTGTGGATAAACATCTTCTGCAAGATAAAGGATTTGTCTGGCATGTGGAGCTGATCAGAAATCTTATCATCCTTGCTTGGTTGTTTCCAGTCTGACGCATCAGATTACAGATGTGCAAGATTTAAGTTATTTTATACTTATGAGTGGTAGATAGATTGACACACTCCAGCTACATTCTCTCAAAAATGTTATAACTTCTGCCCCGACTTGCTATCAGATACAGTAGAGAGTTCTAAAATGTTCAGTAGTGCTGGAAGTGGCAGTTGTGCTGTACAGGAACCATAGAAATTGTACATGTACACTGCGCCAGATGCATTGAAATTAAACAGACAGAAAACAGCCAGAGATCTAACCAGCACATGCTATCTACACTTATCTGTATTAATGGGATAATCTCCACCTTAAACCCCTTCACCTTCTCAGATATGAGAACCAATCTCCTATATTTCTACTTCTCTGCTCTTCTCTTCTTCTCCTGTTGCATAACAGTCACAGATTATATAGGGAAAAACTATGTCATATTCACCCCATTTGAGAATAAAATATGTCATTGGTGTGACAATAACTCCTGACAAGGATGAAACCTACTCTTTATTTCAGATTCATAATGAAACATATTGAATGTTGGCTGCTAAAGTACTGGACTTTCTGAACAGGACATAGAAGGATTCTTTTTGTGGGTTTTGGGTTTATTTTGTTTTAGACTTCTGAGTTTGGATTTGCATGTAGCTTTGTACAATATTTACAACATTATGGTTGTATGGTCTTTGACTCTTAGTGTAGTATACTGTAAGTACCAGAGTAGTGCACTGTGCAACCCAATTTTTAGCACCCTTCATGTCAGACACTTAAGTTCACCCACACTTCACCTGGTACTTTGGCCCACTGTTGGAGAGTATTGTAGACTGCTTGCAGGTTGAGCCACCCTCTCCTCTTGCACAGCTTGTTTCTTGGCATTGCTGTTTTCTATATTGCTTGTCAATTGTTCAAGGTTAGTGTACCAGCCTTGTGATACATCCTATTCTGTGCACCCCATTGATTCAACTCATCATTTGCTGATCTGTGTGTCAGCCTTGTTGTTCAACACCTTATCATTCTCTACCCAGACCTAGTAGTCCAATGTCAAGCATAGAGTTATATTTTGTTAGACTATAATAGTTGAGTGGCTGTGCTCACAGAGACTATATTTACTATCTACCTGTGGAATTTTTAACAATGCACTACACCTTATGCATTATTGGTGCCACTGCTGCTTCACTGGAAACAGCTACATGGGAACCAATCATATTAGCACATTTTCCAGGGCTTTTTGCTATTAGACCAGGATTCTTGCTTCTTTCTTGTACTTATTCCAGCATGTATCAGTGGCAGGCTTGAACTGATGAACTGAACCTGACCATGCATCATGCACAATAGTGAATGAACTTTCATTCAAAATATTACAGTATGTCTAAACTATGATGTCACTGATGCAGTCCTGTGTTTGCATTGCCTTGCTCTTCTGTGCTTTCTTTCAATCAGAATTAATTTTTGCAAACCAATTAGCATCGGCAATATGCCACTCACCTTTGAGCCTGGGATTTCCAGGATGAGAGGAGAAGTTCAAAGGCTTAGAAGAAGCTTCAAGACAATTGCTGGTACTATCAAATGGAGTAGAGGTGGTGGAACAACCAGGGGAAGTTTGAAGTGGACCATCTAAGGCCTTAGAACTTGCTCTCTATGGGAAGGAGGAATTTGAAAAGAAAATTGCCAATGCAATGAGTTGATGGTTAATCTGGAAACACAAGGGGGATGCAGAATTTACCTCCTATGGGAAGAGCAAATTTCCAATGTAGTGAGCTGACATTTATGTTCTGGCAAGACAGGGAGATACAGAGCTCACCTTCTATGGGAAGGGAAAATTTCCAATGTAGTTAATACTTGATTTCAGGAAAGACAGAAGATACAAAACTCACAGACTATGGGAAGGAGAAATTTTGGATGCAGTTTGACATTTAATTTCTGGGAACACAGGGAGATATGGGACTCACCCTCTATAGAAAGGGGAAATTTTGGATACAGTGAGTGGCTTTTCAGGAAAACAGGGAGATACAGAACTTACCCTCTGTGGGAAGGGGAAATTTCCAATGCAGTGAGTTAACAACTGATTTCTGAGAACACTGAGATAGGGAACTTACTTTCTATTGGGAGAGGAAATTATGAATGTAGTGTTGAAAATTGATTTCTGAAAATACAGGGAGATGTAGAACTCACCCACTATGGGAAATTGAAATTTCCAATGCAGTGAGCTGTCATTTCATATCTGATAACACAGGGGGAATCAAGACAGAACTCACCCACTGTGTTGGAAAAATTTAAAATGCAGTGAGTTAATATTTGAGATCTGAGAACACAGGGAAGTACAGGACTTGCCTCCTATGGTAAGAAGAAATTTCCAGTACAGTGAGCTGACATTTGATTTCTAAGAACATAATATGATATAGAACTCACCCACTGTAAGAAGAAGAATTTGTGAGTGCAGTAAGTCAATATTTAATCTGTGGAAACACAGGGGAATAAGAACCCACCAACTAGTATAGATAGAAAGGTAGAATTTCCAATGCAGTGAGTTGATCACATTTGATTTCTGGGAACATGGGGGGATACAGAACTCACTGACTATTGGAAGGAGAAATTTTCAATGCAGTGAGTTACATTTTATTCAACTTCAAATAGTACAAGAGATGCAGAACTCACTGACTATGAGAAGGGGAAATTTCCAATGCAGTGAGTTGACATTTGATTTCTGGAAACACAGGGAGGTACAGAACTTACTACCTATGAGAAGGGGAAATTCCCAATGCAGTGAGCTAACATTTGATTTCTGAGAACACAGGAAGATATAGAACACACCCTCTGTAGAAAGGGAAAATTTCCAATGCAGTGAGTTGACATTCAATGTCTGAGAATACAGAACTCACCCTCTATGGGAAGGGGATATTTACAACACAGTGAGTTGACATTTTCATTTTTAAGAATGCAAGGGAAACAGAACTCACAATCTGTGGGAAAAGGAAATTTCCAATTCAGTAAATTGACATTTAATTTCTGAGAATACAGGGAGATACAAAACTCACCTCCTATGGGAAGGTGAAATTTCCATTGCAGGGAGTTGATATTTAATTTGATTTCTGACAACACAGGAGAAGCAGAGCTCACTGACTATAGGAAGGGGAAGTTCCAATGCAGTGAGTTGGCATTTGATTTCTGAGAACATAGGGAAATCCAGAACTCACAAACTATGGGAATGGGCAATTTCAATGCAGTAAGTTGACACTTGATTTCTGAGAACACAGGTGGATACAGAACTTACACTCTATCATGATGGGAAGGGGAAGTTTTGGATGTGGTAAGTTGACATTTGATTTCTGGAGACACAGGGAGGTACAGAGATCACCTTCTGTGGGAAGGGGAAATTTCCAATGCAGTGAGTTGATATTTAATTTTGGGAATGCACGGAGACACAGAACTCACAATCTATGGAACAGCAAATTTCCAATGTGGCAAGTTGACATTGAATCTCTGAGACACTAGGAGATACAGAACTCACCTCCTATGTAGGGGGAGATTTCCAATGTAGTGAGTTGACATTTGATTTCTGATAACCCAGAGGACGCAGACTCACTGACTATAGGAAGCAAAAATTTCAATGTGGTAATTTAACATTTGATTTCTGGAAATGCAGGAGATGCAGAACTCACAAACTATGGGAAGGAGAAATTCCAAATACAGTAAGTTGATATTTGATTTTTAATAATACATGGGATACAGAACTTACTGACTATAGGAAAGAGGATTTTCCAGTGCAGTGAGTTAACACCTGATTTTGGAGAATCCAAGGAGATACAGAACTGACCCACTATGGGAAGGGAAAATTCACAATGCAGTGAGTTGAGATTAGATTTCTGGGAATATAAGGGGAGATAGAACATACAAACTATGTGAAGAGAAAATTTTCAATGCAGTTAGCTGAAATTGCTTTCCATGATGTGGGCAATGGTATCTTACATTTAACTAAATAAAGCAACTTTAGTAAATATATTGGTCAAATGCTACAACTACCTGCTCACCAGCTATTGCAGATGTTATGACAAGCTTGTCTCAGTTCTTCTTTTCATCCTTATTCAGTGTAGTCCAATTTACCTGTTCTGACTTTATGTGCATTGTTATTACTTGGTTTAAATCATATCTGCCTTCTAACAGAATATCATAGCCATCATTAGTTTCCTTCACCTCATCTGTTATGTACACCTACCTCTGTTTCTTACTCTCCATGTTTTACAATATTCTTCTGCTCTTGAATAAAAATCCTGATCCCCCCATTCCTAACTCTGTTTGTCATTTCCTCTTCCTCGGTTCAAAGATTAGCTTCAGACCTTGTATTGCTCATAATCATCATACAGTAATCCCAACGATTTCAGGCCTTGCGTGTCTATTGTCAAATTCCCATTCTGGTCAAAAAGCTTCAGGTTCCTGGAGTGTCCTTTGTTCCCAAAGTAATGACCGTTCCATTGTCCCGGCCAAACTTCTCTCTGCCCTATGAAAAATGCCTGTCAGTTTGCACATGAGTGTACTACCTCAGTGACAATGGAATGTATTGGTGTCCTACTGAAACTTTAAGATACTTGACCTTTTTCAGCACGCTTCTATAGTGTCATGAATAGAAAAGATCTACCAGATTTTCTAGCACCACTAGCGGGGGGATTTTCCCATTAAACATTTCTAGTAGTGTGTAGACCGCTTTCATTGATACTATCTCAGGGCAATGTGAAAACATGTTAATAAGACAGCCTTACGTGCAGATGACACCACTAAACAGGGCGATCCGTTGATATGGATTTTCCGAACAGGTTTCATGCTAAATGGAGCCCAACTTAACCCCACAGATAATGACTGACTGATTCATTGAACTCAAAGTACCACTTCGCACCTTGTTTTTTTCAGGAAAGCTTCAAATGTATCTCGGTCCTCTTCTCGATCAAACTTGCGAATGATCTCCTCCCTTTCCCCTTCTCTTCCTGCTTGACAGGAAACCACGATGAAGTAGTCCTCTAGGTCCTGAACAAATAGAAGCAGGGGACCTTTGACATAGTAATCGACCTAGAATCAGTGAATCACTGGGAAGTTGAGTTAGAGAAAATTCCAAAAACCTACACCTGCTGATGCGTGAGATCAAGGCAAAGACACCACATACAGATATGGTACTCACTTGGACCAAAATGAGTAATATGATCTCCGCCAATAGTCGTAATGTTTGGTCTTATCATCTGAAAGTCTTGTGCATATTGAAAGAAGCTATTGCTTGGATCAGATCGAGAAGTGGTGGTAATGTTTCGTGGATCCATAGACTTTAGTGGTGCACAAATCCAGGTGGTTCGTTGAAGGGGACAAAAGAATGGGTTCAAGCCCAAGGGAGCCTACATTGCTATTAAGGCGTCATAGGACTTGACAAACACGTCGTGGTCTGATGACTGACAGAGGTCGCTGTCACTCCGAAAGTGGACAGAACCCTGCTCGGCGTTAATCACCGAAAAATCAAGATTCAGTCAGTTATCTGGATTTTTGTTTTTCGGAAACTCATTCCACCGAGTGGAATTTTTTTTTCACTTCTGGGCTGTGTCAGTAGCCGCACTAACGACAGGTTCCGGATGATATTAAAAACATGCTTCAGTCATGCCGAAAGTGGAAAAAATTCCACCCGGCAGAATGGCATACCGAAAAACAAAGATTCAGCAAGCCCACTGAATTTTCATCAATCATTCAAGCTGAATGACGCGTACAATCACGTCCAGCTGAAATGAAAAATAATCATTTGGTGGTTCTGCGGAATTTTTATTATTCGCTGTTCCATTCTGCCGAGCAGAATTTTTTCCACTTTCGGTGTGAGTGGTGTCCAATCACTCAGGTTCGAGCTACAGTGGTGTCTAGCCAGTGAAACCGACCCGAAGGCTGGTTATATTTATTCAGGGCAAGAAGAGGAACGCCGGGAGGCGTTGTCAAGAAAAAGCCTAAAAATGAGAGGGGTGTGAAAGTAGGTAATGTGATAATATATGAATATACCTAGTACGTTGAGTAAAAGAAAAAGGAGCAAGAAAAAACTGTACAGTAATTTTTGAGACGTACTCTAACTAGAGCGTGGGATACGAAGACGACGTTATTACTCTCGAAATGACTGCATCATAATTGTTTCAGTTTTACTTGCAAACTTGACCCTTGTCCCTGCCAAAATTTGCCGGCTCAATATAAAAAAGCGGCTCAAGCAACAAGCCGCAAGCTATAACGGTTTTTGCCCCAAGCCAGATTTTTATCTGCAGCGTGCTATTTGGGTAAGTCGGAGAGGTCGGACAAGTTTCGCAAGTCGATGCTTTCTACTTCCGTTTTTTTATCTATTCCCAATCTTCAAACTCAGAGCACACACTATAATCGTTCAAAGAATCATATTGTCTAATCAATGAAAGTTGAGTACACTTTTGATTGTGTATTCGAGCCAAGGTCCTCGAAAGAGCAGTGAAGAACAACATAACATTCCGAGGGAGTGGAATAGTGAATCGCTATTTATTTTTGCTTCTATCCAAGCTATTCATGCTCACAATTGAGCCTAGTCGTTGCTATTGGGAAGGCCTCGAATGTGGCAGGCGGCGGCAAGGCGGCGGAGGGACTTGTGGGCAAGCCAAAAAGCCGATCAAGTCGGACAATTCATTCCTGACATTTAATGATGACTGGGCATGACAAAATTCGAGTAATAAATTGACAAGGAGCCTGAGCAGGAGAGCAGACTGTCCCAGAGCCGCTTTAACCTGCGTGCACGGCTGAGCGGCCATTTTGCTTGTATACCAAAGGCAGGACGGACCCGTGGTTCCGAGGTGAGAATGGCCTCAGCGAAGGTGCGTGTATAGGACTAGAACTCACCTTTGCTATTAGCCTTGCGTAAACCGAAGCTCTAAGCTCGATGCAATCAGGCGCCCCACGTAGGATTTTCATACGCTCATGTTTCTCCTAACAATCACCGAAATTTTCATACTTAGCACAGGAGCCATTCAGGAAAATGAAAATGTTTGCATCAGTCATAATTTCGCATGTTCATTAATTTCGACCCGAACATTAGGTGGGTCCTGCTGCGTAATTCTGTTCCCCTTCGGAATACAGATCAGCCAGCTTACCGTTTCCTTGGCTGAAGGCTCAGAGGCACAACTACAACACCCTCAATTTCCGACAAAATCTCGTCCGCCTGTTCCCAGTGAGTTGCTTATGTGTCAGCCGTATACCGTTGGTAATACATCGTGACTATATCCTGATATTCCGGAAAAGATACACAATAAAATTCCAGTGTTGAATGCCCTTCAGCGGCGCGCAAGCGAGATACATTAATCCAGCGAACGAACGACCTCTTGACACGCTAGACGCTGTAGATGCTCAGTATCCGTTTCACTTCCTGATCTTCCAGATCCGCTGCTTAGTTTAGGTAGATCTAACCTGGCTCCGGGAGTTGAGCCAATAGACGATATCGATGTAGAAGTGGTAGGGACGAAGGGGTTCGAGTGAGCTGTCTAGGAGGTGCAAGATGTCATAGGTGTCATCGGCGTAACGGGGGTCACAGGTGTCGTCTGCGCAGGTCCAAGGAAGGTGTAGGTGGAGGCACAAGTCACGACTCGAGTTTAATCGTGAGTCTCGTCCCAAAATTACTGGTAATACTACCGCCGTTGTTGTTCCTATCATAGCCATTCCCATTTCCATTATCAAAGCAAGCCTGATGCTAACTTCGGTAATGTGGTTATCCTATCCGGGGGGTCAAAATCTGCAGTGTTTGGCATCCCTCCCGGGAAAGGAACATACCATACCTGTGACACATATACTTCGAGGAGAACGCCGAGGACGAAGCTGCAGCGCATATGGGGGACGCGGAGGCGAGTTCATCGAGATCCAGGTTGGGACTAAGCGGAACAGATCTCAACAATTGTGGTGCCCTTCCATCTCTGCCTGGAGAATCGACATAGAGAGGTGGAATGAGTAACTGGCGTCCGAAAAGCCGAGATCGAGACCCACCCCATTCAGATTGTCCATTCCACATAATCGCTCCTACCTGCTCAGGATACTCTCTGCAAACTCCATAAAGACCTCCAAATTTGCCTCCTCCTTGTCTCCCATAAGGACAAACTTGGCCTCCTTGAACGCAACCAATATCTCCTGAACCTCGACCTCTTCCGCGTCGCCATGCCAATCCTCTTTTCGTCTGATCCCCAGAGTGAAGCTGCAACGTCATCGAGGTCCGTTGGATTTGGAGCTGTGCTCGCACCTGCACCGGTGATGCTGGCTCAACGTGAAGACCAAGAGGGGCTACATTGACGTTGCGGTGTCTCCGCGGTATATCCTTGAGAAAGGAACAGATAGGAGGTTCTTGGACGTATTTAAACGGAGCCTGAGAGACTGTTTAGAAAGGTTTGTGACCTCGAAAAAATTGCAGACGACAACTAGCCGTTGGAATGGGGCATTTGACCCAACCATTATCAACTGTCAGTGAATTAGAGACGGCAGCATGAAATACGATACAAATATATCCCACACCTTTACCTTGTACCTCCCGATACCATTTTGACATTGCGGGTATGGTGACTTCCTGCAAGTCACAAACAAAGTCGTTGTAGAAAGCTGACCATGCCTCTCCTGTTGCATTGTGTCTTTGGGTGTCGTCAAAAGCATCAATGAGGCAATTTTGGTATGATGAGATGGAGATTCGTGAGGAGGTAGAAGAGGGGCGGGGGTGAAGAGGAACAGCGGGCGAGCAGGACATCGTAGGATTGCCAATCGTAAGTAGTAATAAGGAGACAACTGGTAAAGTTCCTCGCTGGATCTGAACTAGATCGGAATTCGACGGCGGTCAAGCAGAGTCGTGCATGGACTTGTTTGGCCATTCATAACGAGGTAGAATTTAGCTTGAAGAGCGGCCAGTGCACATTTCAAGGATAGAGATATAAGCTTTTGCGTAGTTGGACTGTCACTAAACCAAGACTGGACACATAAATTACTTTTTAGTAGTCCTGGGCTGAATAGATGCACTCAATAGACACGATGAACATTCTATCCTCACACCTTTGGGATATGAAGGTGGTGGATGCTCGAAAAGTTGGACCTGCAAGGGCGTTCCGCTATATCCGTTAATCCACGTGCCCCGCGTTGTCTCTTCTCTTGCACGGCAACGCCCGCTACCTCCTCCAGTTCCACCTTCACATACAGGCTCATGACTTTTCAGCTATTTGTCTGGAAAATTATAATCAATTGTTGCTTATTGATATACATTAACAAGTGACCATTTATACATTCCAATTCTACAAGCTTTTACCACAGCTTTGCTCTTGTTCGAATGTCCTCCAGCATGTCCAATAGCCTCCCCATTCCACTTATAAATGCTGTCGTCGGAAGAGAGGTCATTTGTACATACATTCAGCAATTTAAGACCTGGCATTTCCATGAAGATCTTGCAGTAAAACTCGAAAAGGAAATCGATCTGCAACGGGATTTGCTAGTGAAGAACGTTCAAGTCAAAACCATGCACCATTGATCCAAACAATGGATAAACTAGCACACATTCAAAAAGACAAAGTCTTTTTATCCCTGTCGCGAACATGTATATGTTGCGACTATCATAGCCCCATGGACACTGAAGGCGAAGAGTTTGCAGATGGTATCTTCTATTAATTTGCCAAATTATGTCTCTATACGGTATGCTGTTCACGGGTGAACCGAGAACACACACCTCGACCAGGTTGGGAGCCCCGGTTTTCAAAATCAGGTTGACGTTCGCTGGCGAGCCAAGGAATGTAGTAAGATTTTGTAGCATTGATGCACCTCTTAACCAGACTAGAGGTTTATTCAACCAATGGTGAGTGTTCAGCTGCAGGATTTTGATCCCAGAGTGTCATTTTAGAAAGGCAGACAAGTCCAAATTATTGACCCAATTCTCAAGTACAAAATCACTGAGAGAAACCATTATGAAGAGAGGTGAATTGAACAATGCTTGTGGGTTGCCCCAGGAACCAGTGATGATGTGATGAGTGAGTGTTTTGCAAAGCACCGATAAATCCCAATTAACTACTGGGAATGAAATACCATGAGAGGCACAGTACTGTTGAATGATAGGAATGGGCAGACAGTTATAGTGGGTAAATATATCAGTTATAACATCTGGAAGGGGGTGCATGTTTACATCCCTGTTAGACAACAGGAACTGGTTGATGTAATGTTGCAGGGCAGTTAAGCATTGACGGCGTGTTTGGTTTGGATGGAAATTAGTAGACAGCTGTACTGATTGCAGAATCATAAGAAGCCGTTCAGTTGTTATGTCAGTGGCCTTTGCATTTAAAATGGTTTTGCCAACACAGTAAGCAAGGGTGCAGACACTTTCAAAATCAGCCAAAACTACCTTGCATGCCTGTGCTTCAGGTACAGAACATGAGTAAAAACATGGACCAGTAAAAAAGTGGTGCAAGAGGGCAAGGAGACATTGTTCTATCTGAAGGCCAGTGGTACTCAAACCATGGAGGTGTGCACATTTACAAATACTGGCATCATTGAGGGAAAACATTAAAGTGCAAATTCCACTCTCTACTTGACCAAGTAGTGTGCTACAAATAACTGACAAAGATGATGGGGGACATGACACAACATGGGCAACAGATGATGTGGTGGCAGAGGACGTGGATCGGAAAAAGTCTTTGTATGTAATGGATTGGCTAGTAAAGGTGTTACATGATTCAAGTAAATTTGTATTAGCATTTGCCGTGTTACAAGTAAAATGGATCCCATTGAAGGGTGATGCATGAGAAGAATTAAGAGATTATGCATTGGATGAAGTGGTCAAACCTAGGTGAATATGAGAGACTGTTTTTATATATGTTAACAGACAACTCACCAGCGGGTAAAGTGATGATGGGGGGGGGGCCGGAAATAGATTGGTGAATATCGGTAGGTTGGGGGGGTCAACAAATTTGCCGGGTGGAAGATGGAGGTCTGTACGCTTAAGTAGAAGAATGAAATCGAGACCAAATATTAGTCGGCAGGTATGTGATCTGACACGACCCTACAATTGTGTATGGTGGTATGGGCAACATGTCACAATGTCACTTATTACTATAACTTCGAACCTTCCTTGATTGCTATACCTAATTCCCAGATACCTATCAGTGCATTCAAGCTCAATCTTGACCTCGGTTGCGCTTTGCCTCCCTACAAGTACATACCATCATCATCTAAAATCAACGGTATAGTAGTATCAGAAGAGAAGTCTGAAGGCTCAGAGAAAGCAGCAAGAGAGTTCCTGGTACTCTTAAGTGGAGCAGAAGTAGTGGAATGTTCAGAATGATTTTGGGAGGGACCTTCCAAGGAGTGAACATTCACCCTCTATGAGAAGGAGAAATTTGAGGGGAATTCCAATGCAGTAAACTAACATTTGATTTCTTGGAACACAGGGAGATACAGAACTTACCCTGTATGGGAAAGGGAAATATCCATTGCAGTGAGCTGATATTTGATTTCTGGGAACACTAAGGAAAGGGGAAATTTCCAATCCAGTCAGTGGACATTTGATTTCTGGGAATACAGGGGGATACCAGACTCACAAACTATGGGAAGGGGAAATTTACAATGCAGTTTAAAGTTCACATTTGATTTATGGAAACAGAGGGAGATACAGAACTCCCACTATTGGGAGGGGAAATTTTAATGCAGTAGTTGACATTTGATTTGTGGGAACACAGGGGGATACAGAACTCACCCACTATAATGGGACAGTGAAATTTCCAATGCAGTAAGTTGACATTTGATTTGTGGGAACAGAAGAGGATACTGAAATCACTGTCTATGGGTAGGCCCTGGTAGGGGAAATTATCAAAGCAGTAAGTTGACATTTAATTTGTGAGAATACAAGGGATTCCAGAACTCACCTACCATGGGAAGGGGAAATTTCCAATGCAGTGAGTTGACACTTGATTTATGGGAACACGGTGGGAGCTCACTGTCTATACTATAGATGGGAAATTTCCAATGCAATGAGTTGACATTTGTTTTATGGAAATAGAGGGGGATACAGAACTTGCCCATTATGGGAAGGGAAATTTCCAATGCCTTCAGTTGACATTTGAATTGTGGAAAAGCAGGGGGGTACAGAACTCACCTTCTAGGGGAAGGGAAAATTTCCAATACAGTGACTTACCATTTAATTTCTGGGAACACTCTGGGGGGATACTGAACTTACCTCCTACTGGAAATTAAATTTTCCAATAGTGTGAGTTGATATTTGATATCTGGGAACACAGGAGGATACAGAATTCACCTCCTATAGGAAGGGGAATTTCCAATATGGTGAGTGGACATTTGATTTCTGGAAACACAGTGGTCCATGGAATACAGAACTCACCAGGCTTATCTACTTTTACACCCTCTGCTTTTACCTCTTCTATGAATTCATCATATTTAAAGTCAAGTCTACAATAAGTGTACACCCTTTAGTTTCTGCTATTTCCTGTAAGTCATTTGCCTGTAAGGGAACCTTTGATAACCTCCTTACTTACACACACTATACCTTTCAGCTTAATCTGACTGGAGTAAAAGTGTTCTCTTTAGAGTTTACACTAAGCCTAGAGCACACCTATTAATGATATGCATCATCCCATCCAATAACTTTATCCTAAAATGTCCAAACACCTCAACCACTATAGGCCACCTCTGTGAGTGTTTATGTAAAGTAACATCTGGATCAAAGAAGCAGCACATATCTTTCACATATTCCTGATCTTTCTGAGCTGTACAGCTGCAGTACCAGTTGAATTGTGGTCCTTTGGTTCAGTAGTAACATATGTTATGTAAACATCTGTTAGTGCAAGCTGAGTCTTGTGGCAATTCATAGGTTCAAATTCATTCTTACCACCCTGAACTACTGAGGCCAAAGACACAGACACAGGGCTCAATATGGCAGCTGTCACTGATCCAGTCTTTGTTTGGCTTGTCCCTTGTTCCTCTGTTCTCTTGTTGAAGTCAACTTCTGTAAACCAACTGGAATTGGAAACAAAAGTACACAAATGTGTGTCACTGATACCTTCGGGCTGACAAATATCAGGATGAGAGAAGTTAGAGGGCTTGGAGGAAGCTGCAGGGAGAGTCCTGTTACTCTTAAAAAGGGGGGGGGGCAGAGGTAGTGGAATGTTCAGAGTGAGTGTGGAATAGTCCATGCAAGACCTTGGAACTCACCAACAATGGATAGAGAAAATTTCCAATGAAGTGAGTTAATATTTCATTTCAGAGAGAACAAGGGAAGACAGGGGCATGCAGAACTTACTGATTGGATATGCCCAGAACAGTGAATTAGCATATGATTTCTGGAAACACAAGGGGATATAAAACTTACCCACTATGGGAAGAGAGGATTTTCAATGCGGTGAGCTGATTTTCAATTTCTAGGAATAGTACAGGGAGAGGCAGAACTCACATCCTACAGGAAGGTAAAATTTCCAATGTAGTAAGTTGACAGTTATCTTCTAGAAATATAGGAGTATTCGGAACTCACTTCCTATGGGAAGGGGAAATTTCCAATGCAGCAAGTTAACATTTTGTTTTAGGGACACAGAAGCATGCAGAACTCACTTCCTATGGAAAGAATTGTCCAATGCAGTGAGGTGACATTAGAACAATGGGAACATGAGGATATACAGAACTCACCAACTATGGAGAGGGAAAATTCCCAATGCAGTGAGTTGACATTTGATTCCTTGGAATACAGGAGGATACAGAACTGACCCACTATGGAAGGGGGAAATTTCAAATGCAGTGAGTTGACATCTGATTTTTGAGAACACCGGGAGATACAAAACTGACCCACTATGGGAAGGGAATATTTCCAATGTGGTGAGTTGATGTTTATTTGTCAGGATACAGGGAGATACAGAACTGACCCACTATTGGGAGGGGAAATTTCCATTGAATGCAGCAAATTGACATTTGTGTTATGGAAAAACAGGGGCAAACAGAACTGACCCACTATATAGTATGAGCAAGGTAAATTTCCAATGGAGACATTTAATATTTGAGAACACAAGAGGATACAGAACTCACTTCCTGTAGGAAGGGGAAATTGTCAATGAAGTGAGGTTTAATTTCTGGGAACACAGAGGGATGTGGAACTAACACTCTGTAAGAAGGGAAAATTTCCAATGCAGTGAGTTAATATTTAATTTCCGGAAAAACAAGGAGATGTAAAACTCACATTCTATAGCAAAGGGAAATTTTCAATGAAATGACTTAACATTTGATTGCAGGGAACACAGAAGGATACGGAACTCACTCTCTATAGGAAGGTACCATTTTCAATATAGTGAGCTGACATCTAATTTCTGGAAACACAGGGGGATACAGAACTCACTCTCTATGGGAAGGGAAAATTTCCACAACAGTGAGTCAATATTTTAGTCTTGGAAATTCTTGGGAATAAAGGACTCACCCTCTATGGGAAGGAGGAATTTGAAATGTATGATTTTTGGGTGCACAGATGCCAGAGGGACACAGAACTGACCTCCTATAGGAAGGGGAAATTCCCAATACAGTAAGTTGAGATTTAGTTTTGAACACAGGGGGATACTGAACTGACCTCCTATGAAAAAGGGAGATTTCCAATGCAGTTTGTTAACATTTCATTTCTGGGAACACAGAGAGTTACAGAACTAACCTCCTATGAAAAGAGGAAATTTCCAATGCAGTGAGTTGACACTTTGGAACACAGGGGGATACAGAACTTACATTCTATGGGAAGGGAGAATTTTCAATGCAGTGAGTTGACCTTCAATTTCTGGAAACACAAGAGATGCATCACTCACCAACTATGGGAAGTGCAATAGGACAACATGTGATTTCAGGGAACACAATGTGACACAGAACTCACTGACTATAGGAAAGGGAATTTCCAATGCAGTGAGTTGACAGTTGATTGCTGGGAACACAAGGGAATACAGAACTCACTGACTATAGCAAGGTCCCAATGCAGTGAGTTGACATTGGATTTCTGGGAACACAGGGAAATGCAGAACTCACTGACTATGGGAAGGGAAATGAGTTGATATTGGACTTCTGGGAGCACAGAAAGATATAAAGCTCACCAACTATGAAAAGTGGAAATTTCCAATACAGTGGGTTGACAGTTCATTTCTGGTAACACAGGGAGATGATGAACTCACCAACTATAGGAAGAGGGGATTTGCAATGCAGTGAGTTGACATTTGATTTCCAAAAACACAGATAAATGCAGAACTCACTGCCTGCAAGTAGTGAGTTGACATTTGATCTCTGCAAACATGGTCATACAAAACTCACCATCTGTGCAAAGCAGAAATGTCCAATGCAGTGAGGTGACAATTGATTCCTGGGGACACAGAGGGATGCATAGCTCACTTCCTATAGGAAGGGGAAATTTCCCATCCAGTGAGTTAACATCATCAGGAAAAAGGTCCTATAGCCCAGGCTCATATGGGTTGTTATCTGATGGCCTCAGGCTTCTCAAGGCTTCTCAGGGGTCCTAGGTTGTCTAGGCTACCCAGGATGCCAAGGGACACCCCCCAATTCCTGAGCACTCTCAGGTTGCCTGAGGGTCCCTGAGGATCCCTGAGGCTTCCCTGGAGATCCCTGGGGCATCCTGAGGGCTCTAAAATGTGAATGCAAAATAATACTGTATATTTTCATCTCTTTCTATTCTTACTCTACTATACCTCATTCTATATATTTTTCTACTCTATCTCATATTGTATTTAACTCAACTTTTTGCATTCAACTACTATATCTACAGATTATTATAGTTATTATACATAATTGTACACTATTATACAGTACTGTATAGTAGTTTAAGCTTTGTAATGACCTAATATACTCAAGTACAGTATATCAGTATAGTACAGAACCTACAAATACATATATAGTATGGATACTATTAGTTATAATAAGGGTGAACATATTTTGATCATGGGAAAAGTATTTTGATTGTAGACAGCTCACGGTGAGCACATCATGTGATTTATTTTAAAAGCTCAAGCCTGTATGAATCTGCAGCCAAATAAATGTTTTTATTGTGGATTTATACAATACTATTTTACAGCTATATATTTGAAATACAATTTTGTGTTATATGTATTATTTAAAATACCTGTGTCCCAGAGATCCCCAGGGATCCCCAGGGGGCCCTCAGGAAGCCCTCAGGGACTCCTAGTGATATATCAGATATCTCTCAGAGAGCCTAGGATTTGGCCCCAAACCTAGGAAGCCTAGGTAGCTCAAGCTACCTAAAGTACCTGAAGGTGCCTAGGATTTGGCCTATTTCCTGGGAGTCCTCAGGCTCCCTCAGGCTTCCAATATTTGCCTGGGCTTTAGGTCATTTTCCTGATGATTTAATCTCTGAAAAGTGGGAGATGCAAAACTCACTAACTGTGGGAAGGGAAGATTTCCAATGCAGTGAGCTAACATTTGATTTCTGGGAATGCAGGTGGATCCAGAACTTACTGCCTATGGGAAGGGGAAATTTCCAATGCAGTGAGTTAACATTTGAGTTTTGGAAACACAGGGGGATACAGAACTCACAACCTATGTGAAGGGGAAATTTCAATGCAGTCTGATCTCTTAGAATACATGGGAATATAGAACTCACCTCCTATAGAAAGGGGAAGTTTATAATGCAGTAAGTTGACATCTCATTTCTGGGAACACAAGATCCAGAACTCACATCCTATGAGATGGAGAAAATTCCAATGCAGTGGGTTTACATCCAGCAGCACAAGGGGATATAAAACTCACAAACTTTAGGACAAAGAAATTTCCAACTTTAGAGTCACCCACTATTGCTGTCCATGATGTGAAGATGGGGACTTACATTCAGCTATATAACCCATTGTTCACAAGCAACCTGGCAAAATGTCACAATTACCCACTCACCACCTATTGCCAATTTAATGACAACATCTTCTCAGCCTTTTTTCCATCTATATTCAATACTGTCCAGTTTACCTGCTCTGATTTGATATGCAACCCTGTCACCTGGTTGAAATTGTATGTGCCTTTTAATATATCATGACCTTGATTAGTTTCCTTTGCTTCATAGGTTATGTACACCTACCACGATGTTTTTCACTCCATATTCTCTGATATTTTGACGCTACTAGATAAAATTCCTCATCCCCCCATTTCTAGCTTTGGATGTCATCTTCTCTTCAGTACAAAAAAAAAAGCTCCAAACCTTGTATTCTTCATAATCATCATACAGCAATCCCAATGATTTCAGGCCTTCTGGTTCCATTGCTAAATTCCCATTCTGATCAAAAAGTCTTGCATTCCTGGAGCTGCCCCTCCTCCCAAAGTAATGACTGCTCCACTTTCCAGGCCAAACTTCCTTCTGCCCTATGAAAAATGCCTGTGAGTTGGCATATGAATGTACCATCTCAATGGCAACACAATATATTAGCGCCCTACTATGACTTTAAAATACTTGATCCATTTTAGCGCTATTCCAGTGTCATTAATAGAAAGAATCCTACCAGATTTTCCAGCACTGCTAGCGGGGGAATGTTCCCATTAAGCATTTCTTGTAGTGTGTAGACCGCTTCCATTAATACCATCTTAGGGCATTGTGAAAACATACTGTTAATCAGCAGTCTTACGTGTAGATGATATAACTAAACAAGGAGATCCACTGATACGGATCTTCCGAAGGGGTTGGACACTAAATGGGGCCCATCTTGAGGCCAGAAATGATGACTGAATCATTCACTGAGCTCAAGTGGTCAATCCACACCTTGATTTTTCCAGTTGAGATTCAAATGCATCTCGGTCCTCTTCTTGATCAAACTTGCGCACAATATCAATTCTTTCCCACGGACTTCCTTCTTGACGGGAGCCCACAATGAAATAGTCCTTCAGCTCCTGAAAATATAGATGCAAGGGACCTTTGACATTATAATCAACCTATGGATGGTTCTCACAGGGCAGCTGAGTTGGAGGAGATCTCAAAACCTACACCTACTGATACATGAGATCAAAGCACAGACACCACATACAGTTGAGGTACTCACTTGGACTAAAAGTATTAATCTGGTCTCTGCCAATACTTGTAATGGTTGGTCTTATTATATGAAAGTTGTGTGCATTTTGAAAGAAGTTATTGCTTGGACCAGATCCAGAAGTGGTGGTAATGTTTTGTGGATCCATCTTGGTGCACGAATTCAGGTGATTCAAGAGAAGCTTGCTGGAAGTGGGCATTGTAATGGAGGGTAAAGAAGGGGCTCAAGTTCACGGGTGCCTACACTGCTATTAAGGCGTCATATGCTTATATTTCTCAGAGCAATCACTGAATGATTCACACAACCTCCACCTTAGCACATAAGCCATTCAGAGTAATGAAAATATCTGTATAAGTCACTATTCCGTATGTGGGTTAATTTTAACCTGAACATTAGGCGAGTCCCGCTACCAAACAAACCCAAATGCTCCATGAGACTTGTTAACTGTCACTCGCATCGATCTAGATGGTCCTTCTGAATTCATGCCTTGCACACACAGTATTCGGTGCCGACAGAAAAGAACCACTGAAACAATGCATTCCGCGGAGATATGGGACTGACATTCCTCTTCTGGCTGAGATCATCGGGGCTGTGGGGGGAGTATGACATGAGAGCGGGGGAATATTATTACTATAACCTCCTGAAATCACCCCAAAAATGTGGAAAAGATCTGCTTGGTAGAATGAGTTACTGAAAAACAAAAGGTCAGTGAGTCAACTGAATATTTACACACAGCTATTTAATTATTTGTAGCATAGTTTTCAAAACACGCACCTTAGTGATTGTCTTTACATACAAATAGTAATTAATGCATTGCTCCACCAGCACAGTGTTGCCAAAGACACAGTTGTCCTGGCAATGGCGGAGCAATGAATGGTGTGTTTGTTTGTTTGGCAGTAAACACTATCATTAGAACATGCGCTTGAGAAAACTGAGCTACAAATAACTAAATAGCTGTAAACTGAATGACACAACCAAGCATTTCGAGCATAAACGAGTTGTTGAAATTCCACTGACTGGCTGAAATTTTCGTTGATTACAGCTATGTAGTTATTAGTAGCATAGTTTAAAAAAAGCGCCTTGTTAATTATATCTACAAACCAACTGCTCCACCAAAATGCCACGAAGTATACAGCTGTGCTGACCTCGGGGTGTGTTTTTGAAAACAATACTGCAAATAACTCAATAGCTGTAAATCCGCCAAGCAGATTTTTTTCCACTTCTGGAGTGAATGTTATGAACAACAAACCTGTGGTAAACTTTGGCCCAAAAGGACAAGATGAACTGGCTCACCCTGCGAAAATTTCACGTCCGCCTGTTTCCAGTGAGTTGCTTATGTATCCGCCGTGTACCGTTGGAGGTACACCCCATCTGGATGCTCCAGAAAAGCCACACAATCAAATTTTCAGTGATGGATGTCCTGCTTCAGCAGCGCAAGCGTTCCAGTGAAATCAAATTTTACTGGGTGATCTCATACCTTATTGCTATAGCTTCAAACCGTCCTCGATTTCTATATCTAACTCCCAAATTCCAAATACCTACCAGTGCGCTCAGGCCCGATCTTGACCTCGCTGGTGCTTTTCATCCCTACAAGTAATACCGCATCATCTAAAATCGTACATCGTGAATAATACATGCTAGCGACAACAGATAAAATTCAAAATCAAGTGGAAAGCGTGTCAGTTTGAGAACTTAGCAATAACCTCAATGCTCACTATGGGCAAGTCCCTATACAAAATCGAGGATTCTCTCCTTGCCTCTTTCCCCTCCTTGTCATACACTAATACCCCTGCCTCCTCACAAAACAATCCTCACGCACTCCTCAATACTCCCTCGGATCCCACAACACACGAAGAACAATCCCCTTCGGAAGACTCTCCTGCGCAGTATACACCCTCATTTGCAACACAGCACTTTTCCTTTCCCTATTCATTTGAGTCGTCTCCGCCTTCGGCTGTCGAACGACCTCTTGATGCGCTACACGTTGTAGACATTCGGAATCCGCTGCTTAGGCTGGATAGATTTACCCTGGCTCCGAGAGTTAAGGCGATAGACGATATCGATGCGGAAGTGGTAGATTAGAGTGATTAGAGTGAGGTGGCGGAAGGTGTCCGAGTGAGTTGTCTAGGGGGGTGTGAGATGTTATAGGCGTCATCGGCGTAATGGGGCCCCACAGACGTCGTCAGCGCAGGTCCGAGAGTAGAAGCAGAGGAAAGTGTAGGCGGAGATACAAGTCGCGACTCGGGTTCAGTTGGGAGTCTCATCCTGAAATTACTAGTACTATCACCACCAGAGTTATTCCTCCCATAACCAGTCCCATTACAATTACCGGAGCTGTGCGTACTACCAGAGTAGTCTGCATAATCGGACGGCGCAAATGAGACTGATGCAGATTTCGGTTGAAGTGGAATCCTATCCGGTCTACATCTGCAGTTTTGGCGTTCGGCGCTCCCTTCGATGGATACGTGCCATAGATAGATTTGAGTGGCGCTGGGATGTTCCTTTGCCGGGAGGGGAAGCTGGAGCGTGGAGGAGCGGGATCGTCAAGATTAAAGTTTGGACTAGGCGGAGCAGATCTCAACGACTTTGTGGCCCTCCCATCTCTGCCTGAAAAATCGACAGCGAGAGAACGGCGGAATGAGTAACTGGGTTCCGAAAAGCTGAGATCGAGACCCTGTAGGGTCCGGCAAAGGTTCTACCCCATCCGGATTGTCTATTATTCCACATACTCGTCCACACCTATTGCTCTCTAGACAGCTCCGTATAATCTCCGAATGCGCCTCTCCCTGTGTCTCCCACAAGAGCACACTTGGCTTCCCAGACCGCATCCTACATCCCCTGCACCCCGGCCTCTTCGAGAGTCGCAGTCATATCTCCTGTCCGTCTGATCCCAGCATATTGCTGAAGGGAAGCTGCAGCGCCATTAAGGTTCGTTGGATTTGTAGCTGCGCCCACATCTGCGCCGGTAACCGTTTTGCCTAACCGTCACCAAATGTCAGTGAACTTTGATCGACACGCATGCGATGTGATACATACCTCATAACAAAATCCCACACCTTTGTCCCCTAGCTGTCGATACCATTTGGACACTGCGGGTACAATAACCTCCCCCGTGTCCCACAGAAGAATAAACTTGCTCTGGCGGGAGCGCATCTAACATCCCCTGCACCCCCCGACTTCTTCTTCGCAGCCCAATCATTTTCCTTGTTCGTCCGTTCTTCAGCTGATCGTTAAATGTGAATGGAAGCGTCATCTAGGTCTGCTATATCTATCTGACTCAGAGCAGCATCTGCGCTTGCGCCTAAGTGCGCGCCGGTGAGACCGGCAAAAGGTGATGACCAGGAAAAAAAACCCAAAGAAGAGATCGAAAAGGAGGTACTTGGACGTGTTTGAGCGGAGTCCGAGAGATTCATTGGAAATGTTTGCAACTTCGAGACAATCACAGAAGACGGGAGATGTTGGAATGAGATGTTTGACTATCAGACCCAACCATTATCACTGTCAGTAAATTTGGACGGCAGCATGGGATGCGATACATACCACATAACTGTATCCTACATTTTTACCCTCTAGTTCTGGATACCATTCTGACGTTGCGGGGATGGTAACTTCCTGCAAGTCTCGAACAAAGGCGTTGTAGAAAGCTGGCTGTGCCCCTCCTGTTACGTTGGTATAATTGATTGTGTCGTCAATGTCAGAGATGAGGCGAGTCTGGGTACAATGAGGTTTCGTGAGGAGAGGTAGAGTAAGGGCAGGGGCGAAGAGTAACAGCGTGCGAGCAAAATGTCGTAGGTTCAATCGTGGGCAGCCATGAAGAGACAGTTGGTGGAGGTTGTTGTTGGAGCTGGCATTGAACTAGACCGGAATTCGATGGGGTAAAGTATATTCAGCTATTGACTTGTGTTGTAGAGTTTAGCTTGAAGACCGTTGGCTCTGTAGGAGGAGTGGACGTTCAAGAATGAAGACATAAGCTTTCGCCTGGTTGGACTGGAACGACCGGATGAACTAAAGAGACATATAAATTATTCTAGACATACTCACCAGACACGATGAAGGTTCTATTCTCTGACTTCATTTTTACACCGATGGTGGTTGATTCTGGTTGTACGAAAAGTTAGACCGGCAAGGACGTTCCGGCACATCCGTTTAATTCACGTGCCACGCGCTGTCACGGCGCGTCTACCAGACGCGTCTCTTCGGATGTTCGTGGTGTTTACGGTTCAATCCATATCACCATTACATTCGACTTACTAGCTTTTCTTCTGTTTTACAAGACATCTTTCTCTGAGGTAGAGGCTGCCATATCTCAAGGAGGCACAAAGTCCATAAGGAACCGCAGAAATAACTATAGGAATGGCGCTCGAATCTTGTTACCTGATGATACAGATATAGAAACTGATTCAGTCCGCAGAATCAATCCCTCCCAAAGGCTCATCTTCCAACCGGGCCATCAAGTAAAGCTCGATTCTTATTTGATTGCTCTGCAAGGTCGTCGTGCAAAATTTGCTGCACCTGCACTCTAACCCCCCTCCGATCCTTTCGAGACAGACCTTAAGGTGTGTCAAGACCCTTACAATAGATAATTGAGAAGAAATAAAGAGCCTCGCGATTCCAAAGCCGGACAATCCATTTACAAGCCCAAAGACCAGTATTCGGAAATATAAGAAATAATAGTAGGTACAACAAAGCGAGATATCATTCGTCTAGATTGGCTAGATAAATACTGCACAATTTACCGATTTGCTCTGGCTCATCCCAGGCCGGACATTCGCCTGCGTACATTAATGTACGGAACACAAATCAAGTTCCCAAATGAAGTACATAGTGCAGAACGCGGCGGCACAGTTGATCTCCTCGATGGGGCATATGAACTTAGGGGTGAGAATCCATTATTTTTTTGTTCCTTCGCCGATTGACTCGGGATCCTTTTTGTTCTCACAATCAAAAGTGCCCATAAGTTAGTTGTATCAGCAACTTGTTTGTACACTAGACATTCGAGAGGGACGTCATTGGGGTAATATACAAGACCTTGTTTGTTGTTGTCCTCATCATCGACACTTAGTAGACCTTTGTCATTAGAGCCACAGTCATCGCCGATATGTACTCTATCCAGTGTTGCCGCGGTTCGGTTCGGTGCGCGAACCTGCTGTTTTTGGTGAACTTGAGCCTGAACCTTGAGGTGAGGTTCAGGTTCAGAACCAGGTTTGAACCACCGAACCTTTAAAATTACATTAAAAATAGATAGGTCACTTTTCAGCTACATTAGTCTACATAACTTGAGTTTCTGTTAAGTGTTTACAGTTATCAGCTCCCCATAGGCCTGTCAAGTTGTCAAATAGTTCTAAACACTTGCTTTTCTTTTGAAAGCTGAGGGTGCCAGCTAATCACTGGCTATGATGTAATACATTTTAAATGAGAAGAATCAACCCATTGACTTAAGTTGAAGATGGTTTTTCAACCTTGCTTATGGGTTACTGATGTCAGAAAGGTTGGAGCAATTTTCTTCTTTCACATGCATTTACTGGCCCTTAAACCCTTGCAGGTTCGGTTCAGGTTCAGAGGTGCAGTTCAGGCTCACCACCTCCTGAACCTTGGGTTCAGTTCAGGTTCATACTGGGTTCAGTAGGTTCACGCACCAAATTGCAGCAACATTGGGTTCATAACATCTTGTATGCACCTTGAGAGCTCTCAAAATTTGTAATAAACTGCCGCTAGATGTCTCTGGTGAAGATTTGGCCAACTTTCCAGTTCCAAATTTAAAGGCTTAAGAATTGGTGTCCTAAGTCCATTCCAAGATGTTGTGAAATGAATGGGGATCTTCAAGGGAAATCAAGAAAGATCAATTTGATAATACTGACTACAGTGTATAGTTACTATGATATAGCTAAACAAGCAACATGAGTCAACAGAAGTAAAGCTATAGAATAAGGTAACACAGATGGAATAAAGTAAACTACTGGAATAGGTTATGCAGAGTGGCTGGACAACCTGATGGCAGGGTGCATCACAAGGTACCCTAAACATGTATCATTGCTCAGCTACCCTTTCAAGTACAATAGGTCTCTCTGGAATTGACTGACAGTTTTGGACTCACTAGCCTGTCTAATTATATCCTTATCAGTTTGAACATACAAGACACAGGATCTACTGTTTTGTTGATTTTGAGCTGTAGCTGCAAAATCAACTTATCAATGGCTGCCACAATGATCATTGCATGGCATATACAAATCTGGAAGAAGTGGAATGCTATTCTGCATACTTGAATGCAGTCGCTATAGTGCAATTTTGGCAGCAATGCCTACAATCACATGAAACTGACAATTTTATAAGTGGAAATGAATACATAAGAGCTATAATAAGCCCAACATTGATAACTAACTCAGAGTATATGTGGAACACTTGTTACAACTGGTGTGGAACTACACTACTTGTTATATTGTACCCTTCGTCATAAGTACCAAGTGTTGGTCCAAGTAATGGACAGCTGCTGAAACTACCATACCTAGCCCATCAATGCTAGCAAACCCCCTGTTGCCTTATGCAGAAGTTTCAATGAGCTTGCATTGCTCTGATGTACCCAGGAATTTGATGACCAATTGGAATGACTTGTTGGAACTTACTCAAGTGGCTCAAGAAGTGGCAGACCCAGTGCTGCATTGTTTTAGCACATAGTACTCAAAGTGCTGAGAATGGAAGGAGCTAGTTGAAGTCTCAGTGAAGGTCTAGATTGAGGATTGGGAGAAGTGTGCCCAGTCTAGCACTACAGGCTAAGACCAGCTTTGACATTTACCATACTTGGTACTTGTTGAAGTATTGGGTAATTGATGGCATTAGTGTTGATGAAGTATTGCATTGTTCAGGTGATGAAAACAATTGGATAACCATAGAAGGGAAACTGGGAAAACATTTAGTACAGTTTGGTCAAATGCTCAGTCCAGTACCTTTTACTGCAGGTGTGCATCTTTAGCAGGATAAAGAACTGTTCCAACATATGGGGTTGGTCAGGATGAAATGCAACAGTTACTCAGCACTGTAGGATGAGATTTCCAGAACAAGGCATAGAAGGGTTACTTTCCTATGGACTTCAGGTTATTGGTTGTTGATTTCTAGATTTGGACACTTGCACAAGTTTGTATATGTATTTCCAACATTACAGTTGTACAGTTCTTGGCTCTTAACTTAATATAAGTACAGAGTAGAGTACCAGAAAGCACATATCACTAGCATCCCCACCCTCCATTGGATGCTTCAGTCTCACCCACCTCTTGCTCAATACTTGTTCTGCCATTGGACAGTATTGCAAGCTTCTTGTAGGTTGAGTAACCCTCTCCTCTTGCAGTACTGTTCATTGTTTGTCAGTTAGTTGTACACTGACCTTGCAGTTCTTGACTCATAATTTGTTGACTCATTGCTGACCTTGTCACCCCTCTTTGCACACTCACTTGTCATTCTCTGGTTAGTGTGCCAGCCTTGTGGTCCAAGTCAACTTATTGTTTGTTGACCAAGTGTCAGCCTTGTCACAACTCTTTGCACATCCCGAGATCACTAGCACCCCTTAGTCTGGATACTTAAGTCTCACTTACACTTTGCCCAGTCCTTTGGTCCACTGTCAACAGTATTAGAGACTATCTGCAACTTGAGCAATGCTCTTGTTCACATAGTACAGGTCATTGTTTGTCAGCCCATTGCTGACCTTGCTGTTATACACCAATCATTGTTTGCTAGGCCTGTTGCCAGCCTTGTGGTTATCAAGTCAAAGATTTGTATATCTTCTGCAACTTTTATGCCCCTCTACCTAGGCCAAGTAGTCCATCAAGCACAGAGATATATTGTTAGACTGTACTAGTTGGAGTCATGATTGATTATAAAATATACTATCTACTTTGCAGAATCTTTAACAATGCACTAGTGTTGCTGCAGCTCAGCTAGCTGCAAGTTGACTTACATAGCCACAGCTCTCATGCTTAGCAGGCTAAATAGCCAGAATGAGCTGACTCAAAAAAGCTTAAGCCAGCTTGAGCTGGGGTCAAGCTGACTTCAAGCTGACCAGCTGAAAGAAAAATTACCTCCAAAATTAACATAAAATATTTCTACAATGATTGCCTCTGCCAGTCAGAACAAACATAAGTGAACCATACAGGGTCCTAAGCCTCGAATGAGCACTTAGCAGATGCTGTGGACTGACATTATTACATTGCTTGATGTGGTTACATGGCATAGTGTAGTGACATGGCAAAATTTTCTCAGCAAAGGTTATATTGATGCCATACAATGCCATCACATAAAACAAAACTGTATATGACATGACCTTTACTGAATCAATGTGAAAAATGTTCAATATTTACAATGCACTAAGGAAAGGGTCTCTGAAGTGAACCCAAAGATGATAAGTACAATTTGAAAATGGATTTGGAAACATTTGGGTGATGTTTGGCAATCAAGCTGGTAGGAGTTGACTGCAAGTCAGCTCCAAGCCGCAGCATTCAGCTAGGAGCTGTGAGAAACTGACTCATATGTGGGTGCCCACTGGCTGACCAGCTCAACTCCAGTTCCTGATTGGCTCCAGCTGTTAGCCAGCTTATTTACAAGCCGCGGCAACACTATAATGCACTCTTTCAAACCCAGTTACACTTGCTGTCTCACTATAGTAGTCGGCTAAAACCTAATGTATTATTGCACTCAATACACCTTCATGTCAAGGTGAGTAATACATTCAGACTTTCAAGTGGGGCTGCAGCTGTTGACCACTTGTCATGTTGAAAAAGGAGCTTACACTGTTAATTGGACAGACCACAATGGCTGGGTGTTACGAGTCCAGAATGAAATGAAGGAATCGTCCTTATGGCCAGTTTGTCCTTTTTCCCATGACCCTCTCTATACCCAAGTTTTATCCCCATATACAGACATGTCACTTTCTGTGACTTTCTGTTATGTGCATGACCTCTTGACCAGCACCATCATTTTCCTTTCTTTGAATGTTCTCCTCTTCATTGCTTCCTTTGTTGTTCTCTGCTGTTTCCTCCCTTTGACACTTTTTGACTTGATGTACGTCCTCTCCCTTACTACTTCATCTGTTGCTCTTCTGCCCACATGGGTAACTATCTCAATCCTTAATCCCTTCTGTTCCATCTAGGTGGCTGATCATCTCAATATCCTTCCGTAAATGCCAGTTCTTGCCTTTTGAACAGATTCATTTGTCTCTGTATTTTCTGCATGAGGCAGGCTTATTTTTATGTGCAGTCTTACTTACAGTTCCTCACTATGGTCCTCTGCATCAATGCTGGTATCCTCCATCCCCCATCTCTCAGAGATCATGGCTACATACTTGTGCCTTTTCACTTCTACTGTACTTTTCTTCATTCCTCTTTGTTCCTCCAATGTGCCTTTTTGACATCTATTCCCTGTTACTCTTCATGTCTACCCCCTTTGCCCTTCCATCACTCTTACCCATTACATTCTCTTCTTTTTTTTTCCCCTCTCGTATTTATCTCCTTTTCTCCCGATATCTTTTGTTTCACTCTTTCCCTCTCCTCTGGCATTCTCTGTCTTCTTCGTTGCTCTCCTTTTGCCTATGTCTGTTCAAGTACCTCTCCCTCACTCCAAATTCAAGATTGTCCTGTCAGTTCTTCATCTCTTTCCCGTTGTTCATTTCTCATCTTATTCTTTCTTTCTGTTTTAGTTCTTCTATTTTTTTGCCAGCTCCTCTTCTCTGTTAGCTTGGTTTTTGTGAGCTACACACTTTGGGTGTCATTTCAAATCTGTGCCATGTTTTCGACCTGTCACTTATTACTATTTTATTAATAAGTGGTTGTGAAACAGAGTCACTCATCTGCTAACCACTCATCCAAAATGAATCCAATCCAAACATATTCTTGAATTCCTGTCTGACATCCCCTCAGATAACTCCCAGGTAAATACTCCAATTTGTATATCGAGATCCCAACTCATTTGCAAATAATCATTATATTCTTCTTCGACCCCTGCTTACATCTCATCCCCGTTGTTTACATCTCATTCTGTTGTTCTGGGTCGGGGGCCTCCTCCACCTCCCAAACATCCTGTGTCCATCCCTGGTGAGCCTTTGCATAGGCAACTGAAGCAATGCTTGCAGTGCCACATCTCCCATTCGGTGTCCAAACCTCTCAAAAGTGTTCAGCATGTTTAATTGACAAATACTGTGTACATGTTTACCTGCTTACCAGAGCCCTTGTTTTACCTTTGTATGTATACAGAGCTGCAATTACCAAAAAAAGGATTGGCCATTCCACAAGGAAAAATGCAAATGTAACAGGTCAAATTGAACTTCGTGGGTGCCCGAGTGTCACATTGCCGTCAAAGCCCTCCACAAATTTGTTGCCAAACATTGTCCTACAATTGCTCGAGCTGTTTTTGAGGCATTTAAATTGCGCACGCGACCCCAGCAGGCTTTCCATGACATGTTGGTTGTGTATGTATCGGATCGTCGCCACCTTTTTCCTGGAGCCTATGTTTGGCAAGTGACAGCTTTTTATGTGACCGACATCAAAGTTCAGCATATTGCAGAAGTTTTGCAGGATGAGGTTGTTCATGTAAATATAAGGGCTCACTCGATGGGACTGAAAGGTTGCGTATTTGTTCTTGTCATGTGCAGAGACTTGGCTATTAGTGTTAATCTGCCAGTTGACTTCGGCAATGACATTTGGGAAAATGAAGAGGTGAGTGATGTGTGGAAGATGGAAATGATGGCATTTATGAATGAAGGTGTTGTTGTGTAAGTCCTGTGTTGAATACATGTGGTATATAGTGTGTATACTTTGTAAATACAGCTCGTATTGCATAAGTGTCCAGACTTGTACATGCCACATGTGTAGTGCAATGGCCCATCCCACAAGTAAAGCCAGGGCTCAGAAGAAGCAACAATTAACTTGAAGCAGTTCAGGTAAGGCATAGCTGTATAGGAAGAATGCAACACAATGACTGAGAAAGTGCCAGCTGGAAATCCGTATATGCTCATGAGATTTTATTGTGCATAAACATGTCTATCCACCCTGTCTACTAAGTTCCAGCCATGTGCCTCCAGAATGCTATCATTTTAGTCCTTCCATGAAGTAACATTCATCCTCCCATTTGAGCTAGAAAATAATAAATTTATAACAGTTTTTATTTACAATAACAGTTCTTCATTCAGTAATAAGGCTTCTCAATCCTTTAATCTTTGGCAACCTCCAGCACTATGGACTGTCTCTCAGAGAGTTCATGAAAAGCTATGTACTGATTGAAACAATTGCAGTACTCACTTTTTATATTTCTTTAGCTTCCCCAGTGCAGCAAAGCTAAAGATGATCAAGGCAGTAGCTGACTCTTGGATTGCACTTCTTTGGTGGAGCAATGGCATCTGTCATTTGTCATGGAAATATTTGCAGTTAGCATAAAAAGAGTCTTACTGGAATTCGTGGACCCCAGTTCAGTCTCTTCACTCTGAACTATTGGGGCCAATGACTCAAGCTTGGGGCTCGATCCAGCAGTTGTCTGTGATCCAGTGTCATATTTGCATTTTTCTTGATTCTGTGTTCTATCCTTAGAGTTTATTTCTGCAAACAACTAGACTCAGTTTGAGAGCTGGACAGATGACAAATGAATGCCACTTTCCTTGAAGCCTGGTATTATCATTGTGAGAGAAGTTCTCGGAAGGCTCAAAGGAAGTAGCAAGGGAGCTGTGGGTACTCTGAGCTGGTGCAGAGGTAGTTGCCACTGTACCAGCATCAGCATTGGAGACACTTTCAACTTGAGAACATTCTCTAAAACCTGAAGTATCTTCTGACTGAATCATTGAGTAATGCTAAAGGAGTAGTTAGATATACATTTCCAGGGAAATGGGGAAACATGGAACTCACATCCTGTGGGAAAGAATTTTCAAAAAAAAAAAAAGTGAGCAGACATAGATGTATGTGAATGATGGGGGCATAGAACTCACCAACTAGTGGGAGAAAGAAAAATGTCAAATATGAAATGGGGATAGTGACTTTTTGAGCATATGTGATGCAGAACTTACCCACTATGGGAGGAGAAAATTTCCAATGCAGTAAGTAGACATTAAGTGTCAGCCATCAGGGACAAGAAGAACTCACAAGCTAAGGAAAGTTGAGATTTCAGATGCAGTAAGTGGATGTTTATTTCAGGTAACATGGGCTATCCAGAACTTACTTCCTAATTAAAGAGAAATTTCCAAAGCAGTGAGTTATCTCTGATATTCATGGGCATTTTGTATGTAGACTCACTTCCTATGGGATGAGAATATTTGAAATGCAATGAGCTGACTGTTATCTCTGGAATATAGTAATGCAGAGCAGAACTCACCCTCTATGAGAAAGGGAAAAGTCCTGTGCACTGAGTAAGCCTTGGGGAATTTTGAACTCACCCACTATATCAAGGGGAATTCCAAAGGCAGTAAGGGAACATTAATTTCCAAAAGTATATGAGACACAGAACTCACCCGCTATAGGGAAGAAATTTGTCCGGGACAATGAGTGGGTTGAAACTTCTGATCAAATAAGGAACAAAGAATTCACCCACTATAGAAGGTGATATTGAGTTGCAATGAAGGGATCCAAAAGACATGTGAGACACTGAACTCACATACTATATGATTAAAAGTTTTCCAATACAGTCACTAGGGGATATTGATTTCCAGGTGCATGGCACAGAACTCACTCGCTATGGAATATCAAATCCCCAATGTAGCCATTGAACATTGATTGCCACAGAAGATACAAAACTCACATCCTATAGAATGATAAAATTCCAAAAACAATGAGTGGACATTAATTTCCAGAAACATCAGGGACAACAAACTCACCTCCTATAGGGGTAGAAATTCCCAAAAAGCAAGTGGGTATCAATTTCTCAGGGTAGAAGAAGTCCAGAACTCACCATCTGTGGCAAATGAAAATTCCAATGCAGTATGTGGACATCAGTGATTTCCAGATCTGATAGTCATACACTGCACAAGACTCACTTTCTATGGGTTGTAAAAGTTTCCAATAAAATGAGTTGTCATTTATTTCTAGGATCAAAGGGGATGCAGAACCCACTTCCTATAGAAAGGCCAATGCAGTGAGTAGATATTTATTTCCAGGATGATAAAGGATGCAGAACTCACATTCTGTAAAAAGAGTGAGTAAATTAAATATCTATTTCTTGGCCATACCAGAAGCAGAACTCACCCACTAAGGAAAGGGAAATTTCCATTGCCAGTGAACAGATGTTGATTTTATGGGGCATGTGAGATTTATAACTTACAAACTGCCATGAGTGGAAATTTCCAAGATGTGAGTAGAAATTGATTTCCAGGAAGGTACAATCTCACCCGCTAAGCAAAATAGAAATAAATGCAGTAAGCATATATTAATTCCACGGAATCCAGAACTCACCCACTATGGGAAGTAAACATTTGCAATATAGTGAATGGACATTGATTTCAAGGGTATATAGGACTCACAAACTATGAGATGTAGAAATTTATGATACATTGAGTGAATATTGATTAATAACTTGAAAGGCATGGGAGATGCAAAATTTACCAACTGGGGAAAGGGAAAATTACCAAAGCAGTGAGCAGACATTGATTTCCAGTGACATGAGACTTGGGAGATGAAAAACTCACATCCTATCAAAGGGAAGAAGAGTTTTGAAATGTCATGAGTGGACATTGATTTCCAGGTACATGGGAGATGAATAGCATACATCCTACCAGAAAGGTATGTTTCAATTGAGGTGTGTGTACATTGAATCATAGGAACATAAGAAATGAAAAACTCACATTCTATTCAAGCAGAAATTTTTGAATACAGTCATTTCTATTGACATAGGGATTGCAGCACTCACAAGCTATCAGATGTAGAAATTCTATTGATCAGGAGACACAAACATGAGAGGTGTGGAACTCACTCGCTATGTGAACAAAAAAAAATTTCAATCCCTTAAGCAGATGTTGATTTCCAAGCACATAACAGGTTGCAAAGCTCACAAACTATGAAAATGGGACATGACAACAGTGAGTAGACATGAAATTCTAAATGTGGAAGACACCAAACTCACTCCCTATCAAAATGACAAGTTTCCAATCCAATGAGAGGACAATAGATTCTCAGAAATATAGGATGCTTACAAACTATGGGAAAGTCAAATTTTTAATGCAGTGAAGAATGCCAAGTCTGGGAGCTAGGAATCTGTACCATAGCTGTATAGTACAGTTTATGGTTACGGCTCTATGGGTGCCCATGAATATACTGGTAAACAATGGCAATAGCCACTTTTTATGGCCGTATTTGTACAGCTGCCACTGTACATATTACAGGTGCCGGCTATTGCTGCTACAGCAGTATAACCAAGGATGATCAAATCAATGAGTTTTTCATTGAAATGAAAGTATACTGTTTGGTATATGGCAAATTTTTGTCAAATTTATTGGCAGTACTTGTGCAGCTATAACCATATACAGTATGGCACAGATCCCTGCTAGAGGCATGAGAAATGTAGAACTCACCCGCTATGGAATTTAGAATGCAGTGAGGGAATATTGATTTCCAGGGCCAGGGGGATTACAAACTTACCTCCTATAATAAGGAAAAAAGTTCAATACAGTGAATAAATGTCAACTTTCAGAGACATTGGAGATGCAGAACTCACCCACTATGCCATGCAAAAGGAAAATTTCCAATGCCATGAGAAGCCTCTCACTTCCAGAAACCCAGAGGATATATAACTCACCCGCTATGCCATGGGAAAATTTGTATGCAGTGAGCAGATACTGATTATCAGAGACATGGAGAATGCGGAACTCACATTCTATGGAAGTGTACATATTCTCTTCTGTGAGTAGATATTACTTGCCAGGGCCATGGAAGGTATACAACTCGCCTGCTGTGATCAGTGGAAGTTTACAATGTAGTGAGTGAACATCAATTTTATCAGGGATATGAGAGATGCAGAACTCACACGCTATAGGGAGTTTCAATGCAGTGAGTAGACTGTGATATATAGAGACATTATAAATATCAAACTCACATCCTATAGCAAGGATATTTCAATGGTAGTGACTTGACATTGATTCCATGAACATGGCAGACGAACAACTTACAATCTACAGAATGGATATTTAATCAAGTGAGTGGGCACTAGGCATGGGCTCCTAGAGAACAAGGGGATGAAAGGCTCACATCCTATAGGGGGGAATAGTTTAAGTGCAATGTGCAGACATTAGTCAGATAGTCTCCAGGGACAGTAAATAAACAACTTACAGTCTAGTGGAGATTATTGGGGATGCAGTGAGTGCACAATTCACTCTAATTTCTAACCCGATATAGAATATGGAGAACTCACCAGCTATAGGAAGAGAGAATTTCAATTTAGCATGTAGGTGTTGCTTTCCAAGTACATGGTAAACTCACCTGCTATTTAAAGTAGAAATTGCCAATGATGTGAGCAAAAGTCGAATCCTGTGATATAGGAGATGGTAACCTACATCCTAGTGAAGGGGAAAATTCTGGAAACTTTTTTGTCAATTGTTACAAATGATCACTCACAATCTATTGGAAAAGTAAAATTATTCTTAGTACTTTTCTCCGTCTCTAACCATTATAATGTTATTTACCTCTCCTGATTTGATGTGCATCATTGTAACTTGGTTTAATTTATAATTACCTGTACCATACCATACAGCAGCTTTGATCAGTTTCTTTTACTCTATATTTGATCATTAATGTATACCTACCAGTGTCATTCATAATCCAGCTGGTATGATATTTTCTTGCTTTCCAATAGAAATTCACATCCCCTTGTTCCTATAAAAATTGTTATCTCCCGTTCAATGCAGGAATTGACATAGAAAAATTGAACCTTGAATTCGTTGAAATCTTCATGAAGTAGTCCCAGTAATTTTAGATTTTCTGGGTCTATTGCGAAATGCCCATTCTCATTGAATAGTCTGAGGTTCTTATATTTTTCCTTCCCTTTCCAAAGCTGATAACCATCCCACTGTCCAGGATAAATTTCAGTATTTCCTAGAAAAAATGCCTTTGGGTTTGTGCATAAAATTCATGTCCCAATGACAGCGTGGTGCAATTGTAGTCTTACTGCGATTTTCAGATACTTAAACTTTTTTAGCATCCTTTTTTTCCAGTGTCACAAATGGAAAATACCCTACCACATTTTCCTTCACTGTATCAGGGGGAACTTTTCCAAACATTTCCTGTAACGTGTAGACAGCTTGCATTGATACCATTTTAGGATGCAGTGAAAACCCGATATTAGTAATAAGGCCGCACGTATAGAAGATACAGCTAGACAAGGGGACCCATTGACATTGACTCTCCAAAGTGGTTGCATACTAAACGGTGCCCAACTGAAGACCACTAATGATAACTGACTCATTCATTGAGGTTAAAATACTGATTCGCACCTTGATTTTTTCAGTTGACTTTCAAATGTATCTCGGTCCTCTTCTTGATCAAACTTGCGGACAATATCAACCGTTTCAAATGGACTTCCTTCTTGGCGGGAGCCCACAATGAAATAGTCCTTCAACTCCTGAACAAACAGACACAAGGGACGTTTGACATAGTAATTGACCTGGGAATGCCAATTAATAGGTAGTTGGTGGAAATCTCAAAACTTACGCCTATTAATATGTGAGATCAAGGCAAAGACACCACATACAGATGAGGTACTCACTTGGACCAAAATGATTGATTTGATCTCGGCCAATGTTTGTAATGGTTGGTCCTATCATCTGAAAGTTGTGTGCATTATGAAAGGAGCTAATGCTTGGGCCAGGTCCAGAAACTGAGGCAAATGCGTGGATGTTTGGTAGATCCATGATAGAGCACAAAATCGGGTGATTCAACACTGATGCTTCCTGGGCAGAGCTGTCGAAGGGAAGGGAAGGGAAGGGTAAAGATGGAGGTTCAAGTTCAAAAGAGCCTACTTAAGCCCAAGCGCTGCTTGTAAGACGCCACAACAAACCCCTCTACAGTTTCGACCCACAAGGACAAGAACACGGATCAATTCAATCAAACCTGTCAGGTCGGAAATTTGCGGCGTCCTTAAGTTTGCCGCCGCCACCGCCTCCAGCAGCCTTCATAGTCTAGATCATTTCCAAGGTCCAGGCGATTTGTGGGAGTGTCAGTAAAAGGAATAGTGCAGGTACTATTATCTATATTGAAGAAATATTTTAGACCCGGGGTAGTCTAGAAGGGCCGGTCGCTGGGTCGAGACTGGATGTAAGAGGTACCCGTAGACTATAGTCCGTCTTGCAGAGCCGAAAAGGCAAGCCATGTAACTCGGAGGCATATGTTTACACAGGAAAGCTCTAGCCTTGACTCCGATATGTGAGCCGAATAAAGCTTGGACGGGGACAACATAGAGGTGCAACAATGCCAGAGTGTCGAGGAGGCAACGAAGGGTATGTCACGGTGTAACTTGCGCCTAGAGACAATGCAATTAACCGTTATCTCAGAGAAAGATTTAATTTTTACCACTGCAGGCCACCATTCCGGAGCCAAGAGCGGGGTGCTGCGTACGAGGACAGAGTTGCCTAAATGTAGTAGTAGAAAGGGGTTCGGAGTATCACGTAGATGTGTACCTATTTTGTTCCCTCCTAACAAAAACTGCTTATAAAATGAATCGTTCATTAAGCGCGCTGAGCACATTTAGGGGCTTATCGCAAGCTTGATTTGAACCACCATGATACAACGTCTCGTAAATCCTCATCTCACTAATGTACCCACCCAGAAAGTTACTTGCTCCTCTGTATTCAGTTATAACCTCACTTCCGAAAAAAACGCAGAAAGAGAAAGCCGAAATTCCCCTGTAGACCTTGATGAATGCGTGGAGTTGCTGAACTATGTTCACAAACGACTGCATGAGTCGATGGATTTCGTAGCAGAAGCCAACAAGCGGAAAAAGAAACGCATACAACTCTCAAGAGAGCCTGGGGACGACTCTCAGAAGGCTCCTCAGGGAAATTCAGAGCGCATTTGTACGTCCAGAATCGTTTGATATCCCAAGAAGTGTCTTGTCTAACTTGAAGCTCAGTATTCAGATTGGCCTCTGAAACCGAGAAACCTATTCTTATCAATCCCCCACCTCCAAAACCTCCTTCCTGGTAAGTCACGTAGTCTTCTATCATTCTGATGCATGGAATCTGAGGTTGGCGTATCCTCCTCTTAGTTATCGAGAGCCAACATATGAAGATTCAGATGCGGACGCCCTGAAAAGGCGCGAGAGAGCCAAAGCTGTTGCTGTAGATTTCGAATGGGTAATGCAGGAATCTTGCAGGACCCAGCTTTCAAGTCTTTACTTACCACGATCTTCGCCAAGCTTCATCGTTTGCCGTTCACTAATTATACGCATTATAGCCCTTTCCTTCCTGGAATTCCCGAATAATGGATGCTACCGTCCTGGACTCTAAAGGCTCTGATTCACCACCTCAATACGAGCCCCCGGCCCCACAAATTCCGCATCTTCGTCAATGATGATTCTACAACGCCTTCAACCACCGAGAAAATCTCGTCCTCCCGTTCCCAGTGGTACTGAGTTGTTCATGTATCACCCGTATACTGTTGGAGGTCCACCACACCCAGATGCCCGAAAAAAGCCGCATAGCAAAGTTCCCGTATTAGACGTTCTACTTCAGCAGCCGACACAAAGGAAATAATAACTAGAATCCTCAGGTCCGGAAGATGTTAGATGCAGTGAATTCGAGTTTTCTCGTGTCCTTATGTCTCGATGTCGCTTCTTACTGTTGTCTGTTGGGGTACCCTTCCTGTGAACACCTACCGGTGTACTTCGAACTTGACTGCAAGCTCATTCGCATTGCAAGTTATACAGTGTCATCTAAAATCTTACATCGTGAATAGTACATGCTAACGATAATAATAATTAAATACTAAAGCCAATCCAAAAAAAGACCAGAATATCATAGCCTATCACGGGCAGTGCCTATACAAAACAGAGTTCCTTTCCTTGCCTCGGGCTTCCGTCCATGTCACACCAATCCCCTCGCCTCCTCACAAAACACCAATTCTTACGCAATCCTCATAACACTCCTTCGGATCCCTAAACACCCTAAGCACAATCCTCCTTGGGAGACTCTCCCGCGCCGTATACACCCTCGCCTGCAACACCGCCATCTTCCTCTACCTATTTGCCTGAGCCTTTTCCTCTGCCTTTTGCCGATGAATGGCCTCTTGACGCGCTAGTCAATGTAGATGTTTGAAATCCGTTTCATTTCCAGGCCCAGTTGTCAGGTTCAGATTGAGTCGAGCTCCGAGAGTGGAGCCGACAGAAGAGATCGATGCGGAAATGGCAGATTGGAGCGATTTCAAGGAGGTGAGGGAGGCATTGGAGTGTGCTGTCCAGGGTGTCCGAGTTGTCATAGGTGTCATAGGCGCTGTCCGCACAGGTCCAAGAGTAGAGGTAGAGGAAGGTGTAGGGCCGAGTAACGACTCGGGTTCCGTCGTAAGTTTCATCTCAAAATCACCATCATTGCTCCTTCCGTGACCAGAACTATGGATACTACCAGAGCTCTGAAGAAATAGACGACACAGACGAGATCGATGCTGATTTCAGTTTAGGCAGAATCCTATCTGGGAGGCCAATCATCGCATTGTTTGAGGTCCGCGACATTCTTCCCGGTGTATATGTGCCATATGTAGTATTGAGTGCTGCGGGGTTTCGGGAGGAAGTAGGGGTGCTTTGTCGGCTTGAAGTCGCAAATGGAGGATGAGGAACAAGGTTGTCAAGATTCAAGTCGAGGCTAGGTGGAGCATGTCTCGATGTTTTCGCTGCCCTTCCAACTCCATCAGAAAAGCCAGTGTCAAGAGATGGCAGTAGTAGAGCCTGATTCCAAAATACCCAGATCGAGACCCAGCCAGATCCGGCAAAGGCTCCACCCCATCTGGATCATCCATCCCCACATCCCTTATAAATATCGCCAACACCTGCCGAGGCTGCTCTCTCGCCAGCTCTGTATAAACCTCCAGGTCCGCCTCCCCCATGGCGGAGATACGAGTAGCGACTCGGGTTCAGTCGTATGTAGGATTGAGTGGTACTGGGTTGGTGCTTTCCCGGGAGGAAGTTGGAGTGCTTGGTCGACTGGAAGTCGCAAACAGGGAATGTGGAGGAACAATTTCGTCAATATCTAAGTCGACATGAGGCAGAGTAGACATCAACAGCATTGGTACCCTGTCATATCCGTTGCCAGAAAGCAGCCGTCGAGCGACGGCGGGATGAAGGATTGATTTCCAAAAAGCCCAGTTCGAGACCTAGTAGGAGTCTGCAAAGATCCACCCCATCCGGTCCATTCATCCATTATCCCTTATAGGGATCGCCTACACCTGCTCAGACAGTCCCTTCGCCGGCTCTGCATAAACTTGCAAATATGCTTCCCCCGTATCTCCTACAACGATAACGCATTCTAGGAACGCACCCAAGTCTCCTGCACTCCCCACCTCTTTCGCGTAGCCCAATCGTTTTGCTTGTTCGCCTGATCCCCACTGATTGCTGAATGGAACATACAGCGTCATCTTGTAATCCGTTTTGCTCTGAGCGGCACCCACCCCTACGCCAGTGAGGCTGGCGAAGGGTGATGACCAAAAGGATATTCATGAGAAAATACTGGAAAGGATGTGTTTGGATGTATAAGAACGGAGTCTAAGGGATCCTTAAGGAAGTCCGCTATTTATAGAAAGCCGCAGATGATGGGGAGGAGTTGATATGGTGCATTCAACTATATGGTCTTGGCTGTTACCAAGTATCAATGAAATTTGAACAACGTGTATACGGTATGATGCCTACCACATAACTAAACCCCACACTGTGGCTATCTAGTTCCCGATACTGTTTTGACATCGCGGATAGGGTGATTTCCTCCAATTCCCGAAAAAGCACGTCGCAAAAAAGCTATCCGGGCCCCAGCTGAACAGCTCAGTAAATTTGATTGTGTCATCAATGTCGGAGATGAGGCTCACATTCCTGAGAGGCAGGGGTAAAAAAGAAACAGAGAGTAGCGAAGTTGTATGTTTGATTTCAGACAGCAATAGAGACGGCTGGTGGAGGTTGCGGTTGTGGTTGGCTCTGAACGAGACCAGTATTCAAGATGGAAGAGGTAAAGCCGGGTATTGCTAACAGAAATGTATCGACAGTCATAGCTTGTGGGCACCAGGACACCCTCATTTGGATTGTTATAGAACCTGGGCGATTGTTCATAAGCCACAATTGGAACAATTCATCGGGGGACATCTGGACCTGTTTGGGTATTGTTAACGAGGGGCCTTCCAATCCATCTGCAAATACTGACAATCTTACTGACCTATCATCTAACCTAGACACCCAGAATGGATTTAAGCGTATTTCGGGATTTGTGTATTGCTTATGAAGGTAGGCTGATCTGATTTTGGGTTTCGAGAAGGAGGGGAAGGAGCTTCGAAGCCAAAATCATACGTAGAGTTGCTTATGGGATGTCGCCAGTTCATATTCGAGCCGTTGGATGAAAAGGATTGAGCTGACAGCCTCGAACTTCTGGGGGACCCAGTCAAGAGTGGAAACATAAACTTTGGTCTGGAAGTTAACGTTGGACTGGCAAGCCGTCCCGGCATATCCGAAAATTCACGTGCCACGCGTTGTCATGACGCGTCTCTTAGGATGTTCATGTAGTCTTTGCGGTTCAATCCCTATCATCATTACGATTGACGCGCTAGCTTCTCTTTTGCAGCCTTCCTGTTTTATAAGACACCTATCTCTGAGGTAGAGGCCGCCATGGTGTCCATGAGGAACCGCAGAAATAACTACAGGAACGCCATGATGAAGACATATATCAACAAGCAAAGTTGAGTGATTGGACTGTATGAAGGTAGAGGAAAGAGGGAGAGAGGTGATTTAATATTTATAGCAACGAACATCAACGTCGACGTCGAAGGTCCATTCTGACGGGATAGGCGGATGTCGCGGGAGCTCGGCCCAAGCTCGGCCTACGGCCTTTCCCATTCCGGCAACATTTTACCGGTCAAAGCTGTCTGTACGAAAAAAAATCCGTGGCCCGTGTTTAGCCTGAAGAATAATTTCTCAATCAAACCAAATATGCTAAGCAAAATATTGTCATACGGCTTCTAGCCCGATTTTTCACCACTGTCATCGACTCAGCGTGTACTACTAAAGCTTTCGTTTCTGAAAACCAGAATGGCAACTTAACTGGAATCTGGACTATGAACTAAAGGCTGAAAATCGAAAGGATTGCATGATAGTATATTTACCGTTACATAGTTACTAGTGAGTATGAGAATGGTTATCCTCAAACTTCAGTCCGCGCTCAGTTCTTCCTGTACCTTCATCTCTATTTCTCTCCACTCATCCGAGTTCCTTCCATACAAATCTCGGATATCTCCCCAAGTAAGCGCTTCCTTCTTGGGGTATCACGAGAAAAACCTGTCACCATTGAGATGCCTTTCCGACTTACGCTTCGGATGTTTCGGGAGCCCATGAACCCTTTCCAAGTGGTCCAAAACGACATCATGCCTCCCTCTACTGAGGTACTCCTCGCACGGGGGATATGGGCAAATGACTTTAATTTTATGATGTGTATGAATGTGCCGGAAGAGCACTTTGGCATCTTTACATAGCTGGCCACATTTTTTCCCGGTTTCCAGCTTCCACCAGCACAACGTCTGTGGGATTTTTTCATTTTTGTTTCTAGCTTTGGGAAGATGGCCATATATATGGCTGTCGACATTGTCCTTGTTCATCAAAACCCTGCATTCGGTTCCATCGTCTTTGAGAAATCTGCAAATGCTGCTTGAGATCTTCCGAGATCTAGTAGGGTATTCTCCGTGAGTACAGGAGATGGCTGAGGACGTCTGGTGAGCATACCAGGTGGCGGCCAGCTGAAACCAGTAGTCCCTTGGTAACCGCGATCTGTCCTACAGTCATAGTCGGAGGCTTTCGAAGGTAAAGAGATATCTACTCCACTCTGAGGTGGGTCACAGGGGAGGTAATGCTCACGATCGTCGAAAGTTGGGAGATGGAAATAAGCAGGAGGCGGCTGAGCATATCCGGGAACCTGTGTAAACATATTCATCCTCATGGACATGTCCTGGATGGGTGATTGGTAGGCAGGCGGGTAGTATGGACATGGTTCAGCCCTGTGCATAAGACTTGAGTAATTGATCTCGGGACTGACTCGACCTTACATATAACTTGCTTGCGAATAGGGGTCAATGTTCATCTGGGGCAAATTCATATCTGGCAAGAGCGCATTGCCCAGCCAGTGGCTTCGCGGCCCATTGTAGTACTGTCCAGTGCCATTGAGATTCGCCAGAGAATATTCAACTGTGGAATGGAAGTAGTCAGCAGGGGTGCAGATACTATCGTCCTCATGGGTGCCTACTACATGCTTCCGGCACATACAGCATCGTGCTTTGGACAGGCGATTTGACATGATTAGCCAAAGAACCTTCTGGTACTGCAGGAATGTCAACTCCATTGCCTTGCAAAGAAAGCTGTCGAGTGAGAGGGGAGCGCAAATGAGTTGAGTACCCCAATCTTTCGGAGTTGGATGCATTGGTAGAGTGAAGAGAAGATCGAGTATCAAACTGAAACAGTCCTGGATCGCCCATTGTCAACTCCTTTCTCACAGACAATGTATGTAGATGCACTAATAAAATGCAGGGGAGAGACGGTCTTGAAATGAGAAGTAGTTCACTGCGAGGACTCGAAATGTAGTTAGCGGGTATCCTTCACATTGTTATATATGTAGTGTGTTCACCCAGTGAGATCGGAGCGAGATCTAGTCATGATGCATGACATCCTATATTGTTGTGCGCACCTATTATAATTTAGTCTCAAGCCATATTGAGTGAGGACAGGGAAAAAATCCCAGAGCATAGCTGCGAAACTCTGCTGCACAGCCTCCCAAATTTGACAGCCGATCCTGAAAGATCCCGCATTCTCGGACAAGTTTACGAGCCGAGCCAAGTGCGCCATTGTTGAACAGCGAGAAAACTTTTAGTGTATGTAACATCGCAACGATTGCTGCGACTGATAAGAGCAATTTCGCGCCGAGTTGTATGTTTGAAAACCTGGATTTGCAGACGCAAAAATGAATGTTAAGAAGGCGCTCTCGACAAAAAGGGTTGAGACGAAGTCCGTTGATTCCGTGAACAATTTCCTCTGCAGTTACTCGTAAGTGCTGAAATTTCTTTGCGCTTCTTTTTAAACTCAAATTCGCAGTCAATTAGGTTTTCTCAATGCGAGGGGTTACCAATCTTGGCTGACTTGTGATCTCTGGTTCCCAACAGCACGCTATGAGACAGTGAATTTCAGCATTCTTGACTCAAGAATATTCTCATTCAGCAAACGACATTATTCTATATTGTCGACTATCCGCTGTGGTAGGTACGAATTATCTGCCTGAGTCAGAGAGTAGGCGGTGTAGCTGAAGCCTCAAAGCAAATTTACAACATCGGATTACTTTTGTGCATATCTTTTCTACTCCGCTATTTCTAGTTGCTCTCTTTGGGGTTGAGGGACGCTGTTTGAAAGTATAAGAGTGAATTGGTACAGTGCAAATCGAGGAAACTTATTCTCAAATATAGGACACTTAATGTCTAACCTAAATGGCTACAAATAGCACCATTGGCCAGCCAGATGTACTGGCAAGGGCCGATCTCGGATCGATTACGACGTTGAATGAATGATAGAAGGAAGTATGTTACACGGTTACCGGTCAAGAACCCATTACGGCTTGCAACAGAAGATATCCCTAATCTTCCTCTGATTGCCAGCCTATATGCCCTTACCAAACCAACAGCAGGTGCACAGAAACTGAGTGTAAAGTTTCTTGCATATTGATCCGGCGTTTGATTCTCCCTCCATCTATACAATCATTTCAGGCCATATCTAGTGGCCCATCACTTGGTATCGCACGCGAGATTGAAATTGAGTCACAACTTGATGCCTTTCACTGCGGTATCCTCTTCTCTCAAATCACCATCACCATCACCGTCATCCTCACTGTCACCATCATCCCCTTCGTCTTCCACATTTGCAACTTGCACAAATCTTGCCTGCTCACATGCACCCTTCCATGTAAAATCACTCATTTCACCTTCCTTCAAATTCTTCCTCTCCTTACGTTTCTTCCGTAACCCAGCCTCGATATTCAGCCTTTTGACATTGGACCGTTTTATAGCCCGTTTCGGGAGGTTTGGAAGGACAAGGTCGATGGATGGGCCTTGGGGTTAGGTCGCCTCTGAAAGAAACACTGGTCATACGTTCGGATGAAACTCGGTCGGATTGTCAGTAGCATTGTTGAAACGAGAGTGAGCTGCCTCATAAGCGATGCCACTTTGCGGCTCGGCATCGGTTAAAAGGCGAGTCTTCCTGTAGAGTACATATATATTAAAAATTTTAACCCGGACGAGTGGACTGAGAACGCGGGATTTTAGTGGGTATGGGATCGGAAGAATGTAAATTTGATTTGTTGTTTTATATTCATGTAGCCCATTTTAAATTGACTTGATTCACTTTTGCAGTTCCAGTTTTTTTCAATGCTGTTTTATTGTATTTCCTTGCCCTATACATTTTTGGACCCAGCCCCACCAAATCATACATCCGACGACGCCACCTTTGGGTCAATCACTATTGAAATCAACAGTTTTGTTCTTCCCTTAGGCAGCAGCGCTGTTTCTGACTCTTGTATTACATAGAAACCATATCAAAATCTCGAATACAAATTATAAACACAACGAAAAATTCAGAACTGCCAAAGTTTATGCAAGCAGCTGTACAGTCTTTGTATAATTCTGTGCTCCTTCAAAATCCATGTGGCTACCTATCTTTATGTGATCCGCACACCTATATGGCATTTGGGTATTGAGTGTGCGTACCGGAGGCCGGGGCCTACTCGTAAGCCTAGATGCTATACCCTATGGACAACCAGCTAATCAGAATATTGACCCAGTGTACGAGAGGCTGAAGTGATGACTAAGTAAGAGTTGGGAATGCTGTATAGCACGTTCATTCGGGGACCTGAGTACTCGGTCATCCTTGAGTCCTTGCGGATCCCACCAGTATGGGTACGAAACAATGAAAATATGGCATATATTGGTCCTGGCTGTAAGCCCATAAGAATAAAAAGGCTGGCTCCCAGAAATTGTAGCGGTTATGCTGAGGGAGGTTTTGAGGAAAAAGTGCCGCAGCTGTCGCCGGAGCATCATTACACAAATACAGATAATCAGCGGTGTGGATCCCTATCGAATTCCAGTGATAGATGTCGGCACAAGCGAGATACATTAATCCAGTGAAATCGAATTCTTTTTGCGTGGCCTCATACCTCAATGTCGCTTATTACTACATATTGCTTCGAACCGTCTTGATTTCTATATCTAATTCCTAAATACCTACCAGTGCGCTCTTGACGTCGTTTGTGCTTTACATCCGTACATAATACGGCATCATCTAAAATCGTACATCGTGAAGAGTGCATGCTAACAATAAGAAACTGATTTAAACCTCAGGCAGAAAACGTGTCAGTTCAGGAACTTACTACCAGTATTGTCAACGCCCACTGCGAGTACTCTGGATGGAATTGAGGGTTCCTTCCTTGCGTCCTCCCCTCTCATCTCGCCCTATCCTACTCTAATCCCCCCCCCCGGCCTCCTTACAAAATACCTAACCTCACGCAGTCCTCGACACCTGAAAACAACCTTTCTCATAAAACGAGCGCACACAATATACACCTTCGTTTGCAACACTGCCCTCCTCCACTCCCTATTCATTTCAGCCTTCTCCGCCTTTTGCTGTCAAAACGACTGCTTGACGCGCTAGAGGCTGTAGACGTCTGGAACCAGCTTCACTTCCCGCCTCTCCTGATCGGCTTGATAGATTTAACCTGGCCCCGAGAATTGGACCCATAGCCAATATATATGCAGGAGTCGTTGATTCGAGTGATTTAAGTGAGGTGACGAGGGGACTCGAGTGGGCTGTCCAGGGTGTGAGATGTCATAGGTGTCATCGACGTGACGGGGGTCACAGGCGTCGTCCGCGCAGGTCCAAAAGTAGAGGTAGAGGAAGGTGTAGACGTAGGCACAAGTCACGACTAGGTTCAGTCGTGAGTCTCGTCCCGAAATTAGTAGTACTACCACTGCCGCTATTGTTCCTTTCATGGCTATTTCCATTACCATTACTTACTGGAGCTGTGCATGCTACCAGAGTAATCTGAAGAAGAGGACGACACGGACGAGCCTGATGCTGATTTCGTGAATCCTCTCCACGGGGCCAAACTTCGCAGCGTTTGGCATTCTCGGCGTTCTCCTCGATGTATATGTGTCATAGGTAGTATTGAATGGTGCTGGGATGATCCTTTCCCGGGAGGAGGAAGTCGGAGCGCATATGGGGAATATGGAGGAGCAAGTTCGTCAAGATCCAAGTTGGGACCCGGTGGAGCAGATCTCAACGATTTTGTTGCCCTTCCATCTCTACTTGGGAAATCGACATCGAGAGAGGGCCGAAGGAGTGACTGATTTCCGAATAGCCGAGAACGAGACCCAGTAGAATCCTGCATAGAATTCGCCTAATCCGGATTGTGCATCCCACATAATCGCCCATACCTGCTCAGGTTGCTCTCGCGCCGGCTCCATATAAACCTCTAAATCCCCTCCCTTGTGTCTCCGTCAAGGACAAACTCATCCTGTTTGAACGTATCCCATATCTCCTGCACCCCCGACCTTTTCCGCGTCAGTCATACCTCCTGTTCATCTGATCCCCAAATAATTGCTGAAGGGAAGCCTCAACGTCGTCCAGGTCCGTTGAATCTGGAGCTGCACCTGCATCTGCACCGGGAGGCTAGCGAAACGTGAAGACCAGGAAAATATCTCGGTAAAAAGAGCAGAAAGAATTTGGAAATGTATGAACGGAGTCTGAGGGATCCTTTGGTATTCGCAATTTGGAGCCTGACCGTCCTAACCGTTACAGAACGTCGGTGAACTTTGATCGACATGCATAAGATGTGATCCATACCTCATAATAATATCCCACACCTTTGCCCTCTGTTATCGATACCATTCGGACATTGCGGGCATGATAGCTTTTTCCGTGTTATAAACTTGGCCTCGCGGAACGCATCTAACATCCCCTCCATCCCCGACTTCATTCTCGCAACCCAACTATTCTCCTTGTTTGTCCGACCTCCAGCTGATTGCCGGATATAAGTTAACGCGTCATATGGGTTCTATTTGACTCGGAGCAGCACCCGCTCTCGCGCGAGTGAGGCTGGCAAAAGGTGATGATCATAAAGAAATCCCAGAGGAAAGACCCGTAAGGAGGTTTTTGGACGTGACTGAATGGAGCCTGAGAAACAGTGTGCGACTTCGAGACGATCGCTAAAGACGGGGAGGTGTTGGAATGAAGAGTTCGACTATTTGACCCAACCATTATCACGGTCAGCAAATTTGGACGGCAGCATGAGATGCGATGCATACCACATAACTGTATCCCGGGTATGGTGACTTCCTGCAAGCCTCGAAGAAAGACGTGTAGAAAGCTAGCCGTCCCCTTCCTGTTATGCAGGTATGTTTAATAATGTAATCAATGTTGTAGATGAGGCGAATCCAGATCCGATGAGACTGACACTCGTGAGGAGAGGGGAAGGGATGATCATGAAAAGGAACAGCGAGCGAGGAGGAAGCCGTAGCTCGATCGTGAGCAGAGACGAAAGACGGATGGAGGAGGTTGTCGCTGGAGCTGACATTGAACTAGACCGGAATTCGACAGGGTCAAGTAGAGTCAGCTATTGACTTGTGTAGTAGAGTTTTGCTTGAAGACCGTTGGCTCTGTAGGAGGAGTGGACGTTCAAGAATGAAGACATAAGCTTTCGCCTGGTTGGACTGGAACGACCGGATGAACTAAAGAGACATATAAATTATTCTAGACGTACTCACCAGACACGATGAAGGTTCTATTCTCTGACTTCATCCTTACACCGATGGTGGTTCTGCGAAAAGTTAGACCGGCAAGGACGTTCCGGCACATCCGTTTAATTCACGTGCCACGCGTTGTCACGGCGCGTCTACCAGACGCGTCTCTTCGGATGTTCATGGTGCTTACGGTTCAATCCATATCACCACTACAGTCGACTTGCTAGCTTTTCTTCTGTTTTACAAGACATCTTTCTCTGAGGTAGAGGCTGCCATATCTCAAGGAGGCACAAAGTCCATAAGGAACCGCAGAAATAACTATAGGAATGGCGCTCGAATCTTGTTACCTGATGATACAGATATAGAAACTGATTCAGTCCGCAGAATGAATCCCTCCCAAAGGCTCATCTTCCAACCGAGCCACCAAGCTCGATTCTTATTCGATTGCTCTGCAAGGTCGTCGTGCAAAATCTGTTGCACCTGCACTCTCATCGCCAAAATCGCCGAAACTATATCCGGCATGACGAGCCGGTAAATAGGCATGATTACTGCTATATCTCACTTGTTCGGGGGTAAATCGATCGTTTATTGCCTAGGGATAAACCCCATAGAGGTAGGATATAGTTTGGGTGGTTTTGCGATCCTTTCGAGACAGATCTTAAGGTGTCAAGACCCTTACAATAGATAATCGAGAAGAAATAAAGAGCCTCGCGATTTCAAAGCCGGAAAATCCATTTACAAGCCCAAAGACCAGTATTCGGAAATATAAGAATTAATAGTGGGTACTAAAAAACGAGATATCATTTGTCCAGATTGGCTAGATAAATTATGCACAATTTACCGATTTGCTCTGGCTCTTCACAGGCCAGACATTGGCCCGTGTACAGGTACAGTAATGCACGCGACACCAATCAATTGCCCAAATCAAGTACATAGTGCAGAACGCGGCGGCAAAGTCATCTCCATCTCGATGGGGCATATGAACCTGTGGGTTAGAATCCATTATTTTTTTGTTCCTTCGCCGATTGACTCGGGATCCTTTTGTTCTCACAATCAAAAGTGCCCATGAGTTAGTCATATCAGCAGCTTGTTTGTACACTAGACATTCGAGAGGGACGTCATTGGGGTAATATACAAGACCTTGTTTGTTATTGTCCTCGTCATCGACACTTAGTAGACCTTTGTCATTAGAGTCACAGTCATCGCCAAAGTGATATGTACTCTATCAAGTTGGTCGTCTAACTACTCATCAGTTCAAAGCGTTTTCTACAATCTCCAGAGTAAATAGTAATGATGACCACATGCGATGACAAAGTACTAAAGTAATTTAAAGGCAGAGGAAGTAATACGAAATCCACAAATTTTTGAGGGTAATTATCATATTGTTCTGAAATAAATCTATCCACCTTTCCCAATTTCCAGACCAAATACCCAATCCTATCCCTTCAGCCCTTCCAGCTATCTTGAACCTCAAACCTCCCATACTATGGACTACCTTTGGAAGTGTTCATAAAGAGTAATGTAAAGAAACGGCACACACCCGTCCCATGTTCCTCATTTTCCTAACCCTCTTTGGAGGGGCAATCTCAAGCATCTCGCATGGGGACATCTACAATCACTGCAAACTGGCCATCTGCACCACCTTGGAACAGTGGGGCCAAAGAATCCTCAGTCATGAGACTTGAGTTGGTAGCTATCTGTGATCCAATACTGTGCTTTTGGTCCTCAGTCCTCTCTTGAAAGTTAGTTTCTATAACCAACATTTATCCTTTACAAAACACTTGAGCAGATGACAAATGAGGGCCACCCACCTCGAAAACTGGGAGGATAAGAAGCAAAGTAGGCTGAGGACTCAAAAGAGGCAGCAAGGGAATTTCTAGTGGTAGTCTGAGCTGACCCAGGAGCAAATGCAGTGAAAGAGGGATGAAATGGTCCATCTATGTCCATATCTGTGCCATCCAAGCCTGTGTCTGCGCCATCCAAGTCTATATCTGCATTATCCAAGTCCACATCTGCATCATCCAAGTCCATAGTATCTGCGCCATCCAAGTCTGTACCTTCAGTGACATCATCATCAGAGACACTTTCAATTTGAGAGCTTTCACTAGTAGAAGTATCTCCTGATTGAATCACAGGGGGACCAAGCGAGTCAATGTTGGCCTAAAATAGCATATTGTTAGAAGGTAAAATTTGATAGAATGCAGATGGAAGCTAACCTGGATAGCATAGATCAGGGTAAGTAGACAGTGATTTCTAGGAACATGGGAGATTACAGAACTCACAAACTATGGGAAGGGGAAATTTCCAATGCAGTGAATGGACATTAGTTTTGGGAACATGGAAAATGCAGAACTTTCAACTCACCCACTGGTATGTAAAAGGGAAATTTCCAATGCCATAAGTGGACATTGATTTCAGAGAATACTGAACTCACAGCCTATGGGAAGGGTAAAATTTCAATGCAGTATGTGACCAGTGGGCATAAATCTCTGGAAACATGGAAGATGACAGGACTCACAAACTATAGAAAAGAAAATTTTTGAATGCAGATAGTGGACATTGGATTTGGAAACATGGAAATTGCTGAACTTAACTCACCCGCTATGTGAAAGGAAAATTTCCAATACCATAAGTGGTCACCGAGTTGGGAGATTACTGAACTCACATGCTTCAAGTTTGGGAAAGGTAAATTTTCAATACAGTGAGTGGACATTGTTTTGTAAACATGATGGTTTTAGAGCTCACAAACTATGGGAAGGTGCAATTTCCAATTCAGTGAGTGGCCTCTGGGAACATGAAGATGCAGAACTCACATCCTATAAGAAGGGAGAATTCCAATACAGTGAGTGTGGATTGATTTCTGAGAAAAGTGAAATCTAGAACTCACGCCGTGCTATGCGAAGGAAAATTCCAATCCAATGCATAAACTTAACCTTCCTATCTGAGGAAATGGGAGATATAGGACTCACAAACTATGCAGAATACCCAATGCTGTGAATTGACATCAATTTGTAGGCACATGGGGAGTGCAAACTCACAGCCTATGGGAAGAGGAAATTTTCAAGGCATTAATTTCCTAGGAAATGAAGGATGCAGTTGAACTCACAATCTATTGGGGGGGAGGGGGGGGGGGGGGATTTCCAATTTAATGAATCAATCCTACTTTCTGGGGAGATGAGGGTTCAGGTCTCACATACCATGGGAAATTTCTATTGCAGTGAGTGGATATCAACTACTAGGGACACAGAAATTGAATGCAAACTCACATCTTCCAGAAAGAGGAAGTTTCAATACATTGTGTGGACATTGATTTCTTGGGACATAGAGAATGTAGAACTTACCCTAGAAGGGGAAAAGGTTTCCAATTTAAAGAATAAACCTTCCTTTCTGGGGAGATAGACAATCCAGAACTTACACCGTACTATAAGGAGGGTAAGTTTTCAATACAGCAGGTGAACATTGTCTTAGAATATGGGGGACCACAGAACTCACATTCTGTGGCAAGGGAAATTCTAGCCTTCAGTAGAAATTGATTTCTTGGTGTAGAAGGTGAGAACTTACTTGCTGGCAAAAGGTCAACTCTAAGAACCAGCTTTGAAAGATGTCTTCATTGCTCACTCACCAGCTAGTATTCAAAGGATGAGATTGAAATTTCTTCAGCTTTTTCTTCTATCCTATCTAATACGGAGCAATCACCTCTTTTGATTTCATGTGCAACATTATTACTTGGTTTAATTCATATTTGCCTTTGAATAGAATGTTACTATTATGAGTTGCATTCACCTCATATGCGATGTACACCTACTTGTGTTATCCCTAGTCCACCTTGTGTAATATTGTTCTGCATCTTGATAGAAATTCAGATCTCCCTGCTCCTAAATTAAATTGTTAACCCCTGCTCAAAGCAATAGTTGGTCTCAGACCTTGAATTCCTCAAAATCCTCATACAGTAATCCCAGCTCTCTCAGACTTTCAGGGTCTATTGCAAAATTCCCACTCTGATCAAATAGTCTGAGATTCCTGTATTTTGCTACTCCATGCCAAAGAGCATCATTAGCCCACTTTCCAGGATAAACTTTAGTATTTCCTAGAAAAAAAGCCTATGGAATTGCACATGAGTTTACTACCTCAATTACATTAATGGTGTTCTTACTGAAATTTTGAGATACTTGATCTTTTTTTAGAATCCTCTGACAGCACCACAAATGGAAAACTTCCTACCAGATTTGCCTGCACTATATTGCCACCAATCTTTCCTTCACGCATTTCCCGTAAAGTGTAGATAGCTTCCAATGATACCTTTTAGAGCACATTGAGAACTCAACGTTAGTAATGAGGACTCACGTGCAGAAGATATAGCTAGGCACGGGTTTCCATCGATATTAATTTTCCGAAGAGGTTGCATGCTAAATGGAGCCCATCTTGAGGCCACAGACAATGATTGACTGATCCATTGAGCTCAAAGTACCAATCCACACCTTGATCTTTTCAGGCAAGCTTCAAATGTATCTCGGTCCCCTTCTTGATCAAACTTGCGCACAATGTCGATTCTTTCCCATGGGCTTCCTTCTTGGCGGGAGCCAACAATGTAATAGTCCTTTAGCTCCCAAACAAACAGACACAAGGGACCTTTGACATCATAATCAACCTGAGAGCAATATTTCACTAGGCAGTTGAGCAAAAGAAAATTTCAAAAGCCTACACCTATTGATACATGAAATTCAGGTAAAGACACCATACGTCGATGAAGTACTCACTGGGACCCAAATGATTAATCTGGTCTCTGCCGATGTTTGTAAAGATTGGTCTTATCATCTGAAAGCCATGAGCATTTTGAAAGGAGCCAATGCTTGGGCCGGATCCAGAAGCCATGGTAATCGACTCGAGATTTGGTAGATTCATAGTGGTGCACAAATTCGGGTGACTCGAGTGATGCTTGCTGGGAGAAGGTGTCAAAGAGGACAGTGAAGATGGAGTTCGAGCTCAAGGGACTCTACACAGCACTGAACATGTTGTGGGGTGGTCGCACTGATCACAGCTTCGAGACCATATAAGAATGAGTTTCGATTGTGCTGTCACTTGGCTGCCAGCTTGATTGAATATGCATTCATGTGTGCTTCTGTTTCTCGGAACATTCCCCCGATGATTTATAGGACATATATCTTAGCTGAATCGGAAAAGTGTATTAGAAGGTCGAAATCAAATTTTACTACCTTCGTGTGCATTTCAGACTGAATCCTGCTGCCAGCTAATGGGCTCATGCTTTGTTGAGGCCTTACAACATTCAATTACGAGTGCATGGAATAGAATGCTGAGTTTCTGCTCTGACAGTTCTGTGCCTAATCCAAGGCAGGTAATTTTGAATTGACCTAATTTTTGCAATTTATACAATTTTGGTTAGTTTTCATTACATTGATGATCGATGATCCAGGATCCGCGAGGTAATTTATTCCAATCACTGAAAAGGGCATGAGTCCCGCCATGCGTTAGCGTTGGCCCACTATCCATCAAGTTGAATTGCTCTAGAATATCCTTCCGAGTGCATGCATTACACGCAATACTCAGACTCCTCGTGTATTCAGCTTGACTGCGGACAGAAAAAAGAACGGCGGAAATATTTCGTTCTGGCTAAACCCGAGAGCGTGAGGGCGAGTATGAGAGTAGAAGACTAATCTTTTGAGATGTTGCGAACATTGAAGGGCCGCAGCAAACCCGTCAAAGTTTGAGACAAGAACACAGATCAAAAATCTTCCTCCAATATCTGCTTGCTACAGGAACCGGAAATTTGCGATGATCCCAAGCTTATAATAGTCATCGCCATTAGTGCTTATAGTAATCCAGGTGATCTCCGGGCTCCAGGTAATCTTTAAGGGTGTGAGGAAAACGAACGGCACAGGTGCTAACAACTGTATTCTCCCCATTTAGTGCAAGAACGAAACAACGCACATTTTCACTGCTGCTAACTCATAACAGGTCTGTCGAGAAAGCTTTCATGTCGTGGCGTTTGACTCTGGTACGAGTGGTTTACAGAATGACAGGAGAAGATTAAGAGACGATGAACGCATGACACAGATACAGTTTGAGAGCGTGTGGTGATGACTTGAAGGTGGGACAGATGCTCGGGTGTCGAGGGAGGCAACGAAGGGCATGTCTAATGAGTGTCTGAAACATTTGACCGATATTTGGACAGAACTTGCAACAAAGATCAAAGAATTCCATTGTACGGATTTCGTGGTGAGTCAGATGATGCTGATAGGACCACGAGCGGCACGTTAAGGGAACGAATATCTTGCATTCTTATTGTAGAGAACCTAGCGTAAATGCTGATCAAAAAGGAGTGAGCCTGGGCCCAAATTTCACCACTAGGGCTGCCAACTTGACGCCGAAGTTGTTAGTTAAGCGCTCGACTTCATTTAGGCGCTCTTGAGCTTAATCTTACTACCACCATCAAACCACCATGATATCGCGTTTTGCAAATCCTCATCTCACCAGTGTACTCACCGAGAAAGTCAACCGCGCCTCTGTATTCAATGATCACCTTACCTTCGAGAACAACGCAGAAGAAAAAGTATGAAATTCCCCTGTAGACCTTGACGAATGCGTGGAGCTGCTGAACCATCTTCACAAACGCTTGCATGAGTCGATGGATTTTGTAGCAGAAGCTAACAAGCGGACAAAGAAACGTATACAACTTTTAGGAGAGCCTGGGGACAACTCTCAAAAGGCTCCTCAGGGAAATTCAGAGCGCATTTGTACATCCAGAATCGTTTAATGTTCCAAGTCCCTAGTTCAACTTCAAGATCAATATTCAAATTGACCTCTGCTTCCGAGAAACCTATTCTCATCAATCCTCCACCTCCTCCACCTCCCTCCTGGTAAGTCACGTAGCCTTCTATCACTCTGATACACGTTCGAAATTGAACGTATTCTCTCCTTAGTTATCGAGAGCCAATATACGAAGATTCAGATGTGGACGCCCTAAAAAGACGCGAGAGAGCTAGAGCTGTTGCTGTAGATTTCGACTGGGTAATGCAGGAATCTCGTAAAACCCAGCTTGTAAGTCTTTACTTTACTTCTCTATGACCTTCTCCAGGCTTCATCGTTTACCGTTCACCAAATAAACGCATTACAGCTCTTTCCTTCCTGGAATTCCCGAATAATGGATGCTACCATCCTGAAAAGCTCCGATGCACCATCTCAATATGAGCCCCTGGCCCCCACAGATTCTGCATCGTCAATGATGATTCTACAACGCCATCAACCGCCGAGAAAATCTCGTCCTCCCGTTCCCAGTGGTACCGAGTTGCTCATATATCACCCCCTATGCTGTCAGAGGTCCACCACACCCAGATGCCCAAAAAAAGCTGCATAACAAAGTTCCTGTATTAGACGTTCTACTTCAGCAGCCGACACAAAGTAAATAATAACTAGAATCTTCAGGTCCGGAAGATGTCGGATGCAGTCAATTGGAGTTTTTTTGTGTCCTTATGTCTCAATGTCGCTCATTACTGTTATGTTTTGGAGGAGAACCCTTCCTCTGAAATCCTACCGGTGTACTTCGAACTTGACTGCTAGCCCATTCGCATTGCAAGTAACACAGTATCATCTAAAATCTTACATCATGAATAGTACATGCTAACGATCACAATAATTAAACGCTCAAGCTCAAAAATGCGGGCCAATCCGAAAAAAGACCAGCGTATTATAGCCTATTACGGGCAGTCCCTATACAAAACAGAGTTCCTTTCCTTGCCTCGTATCTCCGCCCATCTCACACCAATCCCCTCGCCTCCTCACAAAACACCAATTCTCACGTAATTCTCATAACACTCCTTCAGATCCCTAAACACCCTAAGCACAATCCTCCTCGGGAGACTCTCTCTCGCCGTATACACCCTCGTCTGCAACACCGCCCTCTTCCTCTCCTATTCGCCTGAACCTTTTCCTCCGCCTTTTGTTGATGAACGGCCTCCTGGCGCGCTACTCGTTGTAGACGTTCGAAATCTGTTTCATTTCCAGGCGCAGTTGTCAGGTTCAGATTGAGTCGGGCTCCGAGAGTGGAGCCGATAGAAGAAATCGATGCGGAAGTGGTGGATTTGAGCGATTTCAGGGAGGTGAGGGAGGCATTGGAGTGCGCTGTCCAGGGTGTCCAAGGTGAAATAGGTGCCATGGGCGTCACAGGCGCTGTCTGCGCAGGTCCAAGAGTAGAGGTAGAGGAAGGTGTAGGGCCAAGTAATGACTCAGGTTCCGTCGTGAGTTTCGCCCCGAAATCACCACCAATGCTCCTTCCATGACCAGAACTATGGATACTACCTGAGAGCTCTGAAAAAATAGACGACACAGACGAGACATGTTTGGATGTATAAGAACGGAGTCTGAGGGGTCCTTAAGGAAGTCCGCTATTTGTAGAAAGCCGCAGATGACGGGGAGGAGTTGATATGGCGTGTTCAACCGCATAGCTTGGCTGTTACCAAGTATCAATGAAATTTAAACAACGTGTATATGGTATGATGCCTACCACATAACTAAGCCCCACATTGTGGCTATCTAGTTCCCGATACTGTTTTGACATCGCGGATAGGGTGATTTCCTCCAATTCCCGAACAAGTGCATTGCGAAAAGCTATCCGGGCCCCAGCTGAACAGCTCAGTGAATTTGATTGTGTCATCAATGTCGGACATGAGGCCCACATTCCTGAGAGGCAGGGGTAAAAAAGAAGCAGAGAGTAGCGAAGTTGTATGTTTGATTTCGGACAGCAATAGAGACGGCTGGTGGAGGTTGCGGTTGTGGTTGGCTCTGAACGAGACCGGTATTCAAGATGGAAGAGGTAAAGCCGGGTATTGCTAACAGAAATGTATCGACAGTCATAGCTTGTGGGCGCCAGGACACCCTCATTTGGATTGTTATAGAACCTGGGCGATTGTTCATAAGCCACAATTGGAACGACTCATCGGGGGACATCTGGACCTGTTTGGGTATTGTTAACGAAGGGCCTTCCAATCCATCTGCAAATACTGACAATCTTACTGACCTATCACCTAACCTAGACACCCAGAATGGATCTAAGCGTATTTCGGGATTTGTGTGTTGCTTATGAAGGTAGGCTGATCTGATTTTGGGTTTTGAGAAGGAGGGGAAGGAGCTTCGAAGCCAAAATCATACGTAGAGTTGCTTATGGGATGTCGCCAGTTCATATTTGAGCCGTTGGATGAAAAGGATTGAACTGACGGTCTCGAACTTCGGGGGGCCTGGTCAAGAGTGGAAACATAAACTTCGGTCTGGACGTTAATGAAGGTGTTTATCCAAATCAAGAGAAAGTTGGACTGGCAAGCCGTCCCGGCATATCCGAAAATTCACGTGCCACGCGTTGTCACGACGCGTCTCTTAGGATGTTCATGTAGTGTTTGCGGTTCAATCCCTATCATCATTCCGATTGACGCGCTAGCTTCTCTTTTGCAGCCTTCCTGTTTTATAAGACACCTATCTCTGAGGTAGAGGCCGCCATGGTGTCCACGAGGAACCGCAGAAATAACTACAGGAACGCCGCCCACTGGTAGATCAAGAGCAACGGTGTTGCTTGATGATACAGATCTGGAAACTGATCAAGTCTGCAAATTCAATCCCTAAGTAAAGCTCGATTCTTACTTGATTGCTCTGCAAGGTGACAGGTCGTCGTGCAAAATCTGCTGCACCTGCACTCTAACCCCTCTCCGATGCTTTCAAGACAGATCTTAAGGTGTCAAGACCATTACGACAGATAAACAAAAACCGATAAAGAGCCTCGCGATTCCAAAGCCGGACAATCCATTTACAAGCCCAAAGACCAGTATTCGGAAATATAGGTATTAACAGTGGGTACTAAAAAGTGAGATATCATTCGTCCAGATTGGCTAGATAAACCCTGCACAATTTACCGATTTGCTCTGGCTCGTCACAGGCCGGACATTCGCCCGTTGACAGTACATCAGGAAAAAGCCCTAAGCCCAGGCTACCCAGGCTGGCCAGGGGACACCCCCTAAATCCTAGGCAACCTTGGGCTCTCTGAGCATCCTGAGGCCATCTAAGAGCCATTTTCAACTGGCCTCAGAGGTCCCAGGGAGTCCAGGTCACCCCAGGGATCCTCAGGGATCTTGAGGCTCCCTAGGATTTGGCGGGTGTCCCTGGGCAGCCTGGGCTTCAGGTCATTTTTCCTGATGTAATGCACGGGACACAAAACAAATGCCCAAATCAAGTACATAGTGCAGAATGCGGCAGCACAGTTGATCTCCTTCTCGATAGGGCATATGGGTTAGAATCCGTTATTTTTCTTCTCCTTTGCCGATTGACTCTCCGTATAACATATCCATGGGATCCTTTTGTTCTCACAATCAAAAGTGCCCGTGAGTTAGTAGTATCAGCAGCTCGTTTGTACGCTAGACGTTCGAGAAGGACGTCATTCGGGTAACATACAAGACCTCGTTTGTTATTGTCCTCATTATCGACACTTAGTAGACCTTTATAATTATTAGAGTCATAGTCATCGCCAAAGTGATGTGTACTCCATCGAATTGGTCGTCTAACCGCTCATCAGTTCGAAGCGTTTTCTACATTCTCCGGAGTAAATAGTAACAATGACCACCTGCGATCACAAAGTACTAGAGTAATTCAAAGGTAGAGGAAGTAATACGAAATCCAGATATTTTTGAGGTTAACTGTTGTATTGTATTGAAGCCAATCTATCCACCTTTCCTAATTTTCAGACCATGTACCCGATGCTATCCCTTCAGCCCTTCCAGCTATCTTGAACCTCAAACCTCCCATACTATGGGCTACCTTTGGAAGTGTTCATAATTGAAAGCAATTTACCAATCGAGGAAATGGCACACACCCTTTCCCTGTTCTTTTCCTATGCATTTTTGGTGGAGCAATCCCAGGCATCTGGCATGGGGACATCTGCACCACCCTGAAACATCGGGGCCAAAGAATCCTCAGTCATGAGACTTGATACAGAAGCTATCTGGGATCCAACTCCGTGCTTCTGGTCCTCGGCCCTCTCTTGAAAATTAGTTTCTATAACCAACAAGTTTTAGCCTTCACAAGACACTTGGGCAGATGACAAATGAGAGTTACCCACCTTGAAAATTGGGAGTATCTGGAGAGAAATAGGCTGAGAAATCAAAAGAGGCAGCAAGGGAATTTCTCCTAATATGAGCTGACACAGGATCATCTACATCCATATCTGTGCCATCCAAGCCTGTGTCTGCGCCATCTAAATCCATATCTGCTTCATCTAAGTCCACATCTGCTTTATCCAAGTCCATATCTGCGCCATCCACTGAGTCTGTACCTTCACTGACATCATCATCAGAGACACTTTCAATTCGAGAGCTTTCACTAAAAGTATCTCCTGATTGAATCACAGAGTAAACAAGAGAATCAATGCCACGGCGGGCCTAAAATAGGATACTGTTAGAAGTGTCAGATTCAATAGAATGCAGATGGAAGCTAACCTGCCAGAAAGCATAGATCAGGGTAATTGGACAGTGACTTCTAGGAACATGGGAGATTACACAACTCACAAGCTATGGGAAGGGGAAATTTCCCAGTGAGTAGACATTGAGCGAGTGGCAATTGATTTATGGGAACATGGGAATTACAAAACTCACATGCTACGGAAGGGAAAATTTTCAATGTGGTGAGTGGTCATTGATTTCTGGCAACATGAGGAATTACAAAATTTACCCGCTATGAAGAGGAGAAATTAATATAGTAAGTGCACTTTAATTCAAAAAAACAGGGGGAATTACTGAACTCACATTCTATGGGAAGGAGAAATTTCCAATGCAGTGAGTGAGCATTGATTTCTGGGAACATGAGGGATAGAGAATTCACCCACTATGGGAAGGAGAAATTTCCAATGCAATGAGTTAGCATTAGTTTCTGAAAACATCAGAAATGTAGAACTCACATGCTACAGGAAGGTAAGATTTCCAATGCAATGAGTGGACATTGGGTTCCAGTAGGAGCATTAGGAATGTAGAGCTCACATCCTATGCAAAAGCAAAGTTTCAAACATAGTGAATGGGCATTGATTTTCAATGAAAGGGGAAATACAGATCTCACAAACTATGACAAGGTGAAATTTCCGAAGAGTTGGCATTGATCATTGCTGGGAACATGGGAGATTACAGAACTCACATCCTATAGGAAAAGGAAATTTCCAATGCACTGAGTTGGTATTGGTTCTAGGAATATGGGAAATGCAGAAATTTCAACTCACCCACTATGTAAAAGGGAAATTTCCAATGCCATAAGTGGACATTGATTTCAGAGATTACTGAACTCACAGCCTATAGGAAGGGTAAAATTTCAATCCAATAAGGGGCTATTGTTTTGGGAATATAGGGGATGTAGACTCACAGGCTATATTAAAGGGAAATTGCCAATGCAGTGAGTGAACATTTATTTTCTGGAAACATAGAAGATAACATAACTCACAAGCTATAGGAAGGAAAATTTTCCAATGCAGTGAGTGGACATTGGAATTGGAAACATGGAAATTGCTGAACTTTTAACTCACCCGCTATGTGAAAGGAAAATTTCAAATGCCATAAGTGGTCACTGATTTGGGAGATTACTGAACTCACATTCTTCAAGTTTGGGAAAGGTAAATTTTCAATGCAGTGAGTGGACATTGTTTTGTAAACATGAGGGGTTTAGAACTCACAAACTATGGGAAGGTGCAATTTCCAATCCAGTGAGTGGGCATTGGCCTCTGGGAACATGGAGATGCAAAACTCACCTATAGGAAGGGAAAATTCCAATATAGTGAGTATGGATTGGTTTCTGGGAAAAGTGAGATCTAGAACTCACGCCGCGCCTCTATGGAAGGGAAAATTCCAATCCAATGCATAAACCTTACTATCTGGGGAAATAGGGGATACAGGACTCACAAACTATGATAAATTCCCAATACAGTGAGTTGACATTAATTTCTAGGCACATGGGGAATGCAAACTCACAGCCTATGGGAAGAGGAAGTTTTCAATGCAGTGATTGGACATTAATTTCCTAGGATATGAAGGATGCAGTTAAACTCACGCCCTATGAGGAGGAAAAATTTTCAATTGAATGAATAAACCCTGCTTTCTGGGGAGATGAGGGTACAGGTCTCACATACTATGGGAAATTTCCATTGCAGTGAGTGGATGTCAACTACTAGGGACACGAGGAATGCAAACTCACATATTCTGGAAAGAGGAAGTTTCAATACATTGAGTGGACATTGTCTTCTTGGTACATAGAGGATGTAGAACTCACTCTATGAGGAGAAGAGGTTTCCAATTTAATGAATAAACCTTCCTTTCCGGGGAGATAGGGATCCAGAACTTACATTGTACTATAAGAAGGTTAAGTTTTCAATACAGCAAGTAGACATTGTCTTCTTAGAATATGGGGGATTACAGTACTCACATTCTGTGGCAAGAGAAATTCTATGCCTTCAGTGGAAATTGATTTCTTGGTGTAGAAGATGAGAACTTACTTGCTGGAAAAAGGTTAACTCTAAGAACCATCTTTGTAAAACATCTTCAATGCTCACTCACCAGCTAGTATTGAAGGGATGAGATTGAAATTTCCTCAGCACTTTCTTCTGTCCTATCTAACTCAGGACAATCACCTCTTTTGATTTCATGTGCAACATTATTACTTGGTTTAATTCATATTTGCCTTTGAATAGAATGTTACCATTATGAGTTGTATTCACCTCACATGTGATGTACACCTACTTGTGTTATCCCTAGTCCACTTTGTGTAATATTGTTCAGCATCTTGATAGAAATTCAGATCTCCCTGCTCCTAAGTTAAATTGTCAACCCCTGCTCAAAGCAATAATTGGTCTCAGACCTTGAATTCCTCAAAATCCTCATACAATAATCCCAGTAGTCTCAGACTTTCAGGGTCTATTGTAAAATTCCCACTCTGATCAAACAGTCTGAGATTCCTGTATTTTCCTTCTCCATACCAAAGGTCACGATTGTCCCACTTTCCAGGATAAACTCTACTATTTCCTAGAAAAAAAGCCTATGGAATTGCACATGAGTGTACTACCTCAATTACATTGGATCACAATGGTGTTCTTACTGAAATTTTGAGATACTTGATCTTTTTTTAGAATCCTCTGACAGCATTACATATGGAAAATATCCTACCAGATTTTTCTGCACTTCATTGAAACCAATCTTTCCTTCACACATTTCTTGTAATGTGTAGATAGCTTCCAATGATACCTTTTAGAGCACATTGAAAACTCAATATTAGTAATGAGGACTCACGTGCAGAAGATATAGCTAGGCACGGGTTTCCATCGATATTAATTTTCCGAAGGGGTTGCATGCTAAATGGAGCCCATCTTGAGGTCACAGACAATGATTGACTGATCCATTGAGCTCAAAGTACCAATCCACACCTTGATCTTTTCAAGCTAGCTTCAAATGTATCTCGGTCCTCTTCTTGATCAAACTTGCGCACAATGTCGATTCTTTCCCATGGGCTTCCTTCTTGGCGGGAGCCAACAATGTAATAGTCCTTTAGCTCCCGAACAAACAGACGCAGGGGACCTTTGACGTCATAATCAACCTGAGAGCAACATTTCACCAGGCAGTTGAGCAAAAGAAAATTTCAAAAGCCTACGCCTATTGATGCGTGAAATTCAGGTAAAGACACCATACGTCGATGAAGTACTCACTGGGACCCAAATGATTAATCTGATCTCTGCCGATGTTTGTAAAGATCGGTCTTATCATCTGAAAGTCGTGAGCATTTTGAAAGGAGCCAATGCTTTGACCGTATCCAGAAACCATGGTAATCGACTGGAGATTTGGTAGATCCATAGTGGTGCACAAATTCGGGTGATTCAAGAGATGCTTGCTGGGAGAAGGTGTCGAAGAGGACAGTGAAGATGGGAGTTCGAGCTGAAGGGAGTCTACACAGCACTGAACACGTTGTGGGGTGGTCACACTGACTACAGCTTCCTGTTCGTATAAGAATGAGTTTCGATTGTGCTGTCACTTGGCTGCCAGCTTGATTGAATACGCATTCACGTGTGCTCCTGTTTCTCGGAACGTTCCCCCAATGATTTATATAACATCTATCTTAGCTGAATCGGAAAGTGTATTAGAAGCTCGAAATCAGATTTTATTACCTTCGTGTGCAATTCGGACCGAATCCTGCTGCCAGCCAACGAACTCATGCTTTTGTTGAGGCCTTACAACATTCAATTGAATTGCTCTAGAGTAACCTTCTGAACACATGTATTACACGCAATACTCAGACTCCTCGTGTGTTCAGCATGACTGCGGACAGAGAAAAGAACAACAGAAATGTTTTGTTCTGGCTAAACCCGAGAGTGTGAGGCGAGTATGAGAGTAGAAGACTAATTTTTTGAGATGTTGCGAACATTGAAGGGCCGCAGCAAACCCGTCAAAGTTTGAGACAAGAACACAGACCAAGGATCTTCCTCCGATGCTTGCTACAGGAACCGGAAATTTGCGATGATCTCAGGCGTATAATAGCCATCGCCATTAGTGTTATAGCAATCCAGGCGATGATCTCTGGGCTCCAAGTGATCTTTAAGGGCGTGAGGAAAACGAACGGCGCAGGTTCTAACAGCTATGTTCTCCCCATTTGGTGCAAGAACGAAACAACACACATTTTCACTGCTCCTCGGAACTCATAACAGGTGCGTCGAGAAAGCTTTCATGTCGTGGCGTTTGACTCTGGTACGAGTGGTTTATAGAATGACAGGAGAAGATTAAGAAAGGATGAACGCATGAGACAGATACAGTTTGAGAGCGTGTGGGGATAACTTGGAGGTGGGACAATGCTCAAGCGTCGAGGAAGGCAACGAAGGGTATGTCTAACGAGTATCTGAAACATTTGACCGATATTTGGACAGAACTTGCAACAAAGATCAAAGAAATCTGTTGTACGGATTTCGTGGTGAGGAATCAGATGATGCTGGTAGGACCACGAGCGGCACTTGAAGGAGACGAACATCTTTCATTCGTATCGTAGAGAGCGTAGCGTAGAATGCTGATCAAAAATGAGCGAGCCTGCGCTCAAATTTCACCACTGGGCAGAAGTTGTTAGTTGAGCGCTCGACCTCATTTAGGCGCTCTTGAGCTTGATCTTCAAACCACCATGATATCGCGTTTTGCAAATCCTCATCTCACCAGTGTACTCACCGAGAAAGTCAACCGTGCCTCTGTATTCAATGATAACCTTACCTTTGAGAACAACGCAGAAGAAGAAGGACGAAATTCCCCTGTAGACCTTGACGAACGCGTGGAGCTGCTGAACCATCTTCACAAACGCTTGCATGAGTCGATGGATTTCGTAGCAGAAACCAACAAGCGAAAAAAGAAACGTATGCAACTTTCAGGAGAGCCTGGGGACGACTCTCAAAAGGCTCCTCAGGGAAATTCAGAGCGCATTTGTACGTCCAGAATCGTTTGATATTCCAAGTCCCTAGTTCAACTTCAAGATCAGTATTCAAATTGACCTCTGCTACCGAGAAACCTATTCTCATCAATCCTCCACCTCCAAAGCCTCCCTCCTGGTAAGTCATGTAGCCTTCTATCACTCTGATACACGTTCGAAATTGAACGTATTCTCTCCTTAGTTATCGAGAGCCAACATACGAAGACTCAGATGCGGACGCCCTAAAAAGACGCGAGAGAGCTAGAGCTGTAGCTGTAGACTTCGACTGGGTGATGCAGGAATCTCGTAAAACCCAGTTTGTAAGCCTTTACCTCTCTATGACCTTCTCCAGGCTTCATCGTTTACCGTTCACCAATTACACGCATTATAGCCCTTTCCTTCCTGGAATTCCCGAATAATGGATGCTACCATCCTGAAAAGCTCCGATGCACCACCTCAATACGAGCCCCCGGCCCCCACAGATTCTGCATCTTCGTCAATGATGATTCTACAACGCCTTCAACCGCCGAGAAAATCTCGTCCTCCCGTTCCCAGTGGTACCGAGTTGCTCATGTATCACCCGTATACTGTTGGAGGTCCCCCACACCCAGATGCCCGAAAAAAGCCACATAACAAAGTTCTCGTATTAGACGTTCTACTTCAGCAGCCGACACAAAGGAAATAATAACTAGAATCCTCAGGTCCGGAAGGTGTCAGATGCAGTCAATTCGAGTTTTTTTTTCGTGTCCTTATGTCTCGATGTCGCTCATTACTGTTATGTTCTGGAGAACCCTTTCCTCTGAAAACCTACCGGTGTACTTCGAACTTGACTGCGAGCCCATTCGCGTTGCAAGTAATACAGTATCATCTAAAATCTCACATCGTGAACAGTACATGCTAATGATAATAATAATTAAACACTAAAGCTCAAAAATGCGTGCCAATCCGAAAAAAAGACCAGAATATCATAGCCTATTACGGGCAGTCCCTATACAAAACCGAGTTCCTTTCCTTGCCTTGTATCTCTACCCATCTCACACCAATCCCCTTGCCTCCTCACAAAACACCAATCCTCACGCAATCCTCATAACACTCCTTCGGATCCCTAAACACCCTAAGCACAATCCTCCTCGGGAGACTCTCCCTTGCCGTATACACCCTCGTCTGTAACACTGCCCTCTTCCTCTCCCTATTCGCCTGAGCCTTTTCCTCCGCCTTTTGCTGACGAACAGCCTCCTGGCGCGCTAGTCGTTGCAGACGTTCGAAATCCGTTTCATTTCCAGGCCCAGTCAGATTGAGTCGGGCTCCAAGAGTAGAGCCTATGGAAGAAATCGATGCGGAAGTGGCGGATTTGATTGATTTCAGGGAGGTGAGGGAAGCATTGGAGTGCGCTGTCCAGGGTGTCCGAGGTGTCATAGGTGTCATGGGCGTCACAGGTGCTGTCCGCGCAGGTCCAAGAGTAGAGGTAGAGGAAGGTGTAGGGCCAAGTAACGACTCGGGTTCAGTCGTGAGTTTCGTCCCGAAATCACCATCCTTGCTCCTTCCATGACCAGAACTATGGGTACTACCAGAGAGCTCTGAAGAAATAGATGACACAGACGAGATCGATGCTGATTTCGGTTTAGGCGGAATCCCATCTGGGAGGCCAAACATCGCACTATTTGGGGTCCTCGGCGTTCTTCTCGGTGTATATGTGTCATATGTAGTATTGAGTGCTGCGGAGTTTCTGGAGGAAGTAGGGGTGCTTTGTCGGCTCGAAGTCGCAAATGGAGGATGAGGAGGAACAAGGTCGTCAAGATCCAAGTCAAGGCTAGGCGGAGCACGCCTCGACGTTTTCGTCACTCCGTCAGAAAAGCCAGGGTCAAGAGACGGCGGTAGAAGAGCCTGATCTCCAAAATACCCAGTCGGATCCGGTAAAGGCTCCACCCCATCTGGATCATCCATCCCCACGTCCCTTATGAATATCGCCAAAACCTGCTCAGGCCGCTCTCTCGCCAGCTCTGTATAAACCTCCAGATCCGCCTCCCCCGTGTCACCGACAAGGATAAACTTAGCCTCCTTGAACGCATCCAACATCTCCTGCACCCCCGACCTCTTCCTCGTAGCCCAATCATTTTTCTTGTTCGTCTGATCCCCAGCGGATTGCTGAATAGAAGCCGCGGCTTCCTCTGGACCATTAAGATCGACTGGAGTCGAAGCGGAACCGGCACCGGCACCAGTGAGGCTGGCAAAAGGCGATGACCAGGAGGATAATCCTGAGAATAGACCAGAAAGGAGGTACTTGGACGTGTATGAACGGAGCCTGAGAGATCCTTTGGGAAGGTTTGCAATTTCGAGAAAGTCGCAGATGACAGGGAGGAGTTGAAATGGTGAATTTGACTGCATGACCGAGCCATTACCGAACATCAGTCAATCTTGGACGAAACGTAAGAGACGCAACACATACCACATAACTAAATCCGACACCCTTGCTCTCTAGCTTCCGATACCAATCTGACATTGCGGGTATGGTAACTTCATGCAAGTCTCGAACAAAAACATTGTAGAAAGCTGGTCGTGCCCCTCCTGTTACGTTGGTGTATTTGATTGTGTCGTCAATGTCGGAGATAAGGTGAATATGATTATGATTAGACTGAGATTCACCAGGAGAAACAAAGGGGGGACGGGGGTGAAGGGGAACAGACAGCGAGGAGGATGTTGTAGGCTTGATCGTGGGCAGCCATGGAGAGACGGTTGGTGGAGGATGTCGCTGGGGCTGGCTTTGAACAAGACTGGGATTCGACGGGGGTGAAGCAAAGTTGGGCAATGACGTATCGTCCTGATCGTACCTTGTTGGTAGAAGCTCTGCCAGGACCTTGAGGTGAGCTACCAGATGCCCTGGATGATCGACCATGTATCGCAAGTGGAAAGACCCATCGGGGGACGTCTGAATTTGTTTCGGTGTTGATAACGGAGGACCTTCCGGTCCATCTGCAAACACCGACAACCTCACAGTCCTGTTGCCCAACCCAGATCCCCAGAATGGATGTAAACGCGTTTCGAGATTCGTGTGTAGTTTATGAACGTGGGTAGGATCATCATATTTTGGGGTATTAGAGGAAGAGGAAGGCGCCTCGACGCCAAAATCGTACGAGGAGCTGCTCGTAGAGACTCTTGAGTTGGAACTCGAACCTTCGGAAAGGTAGTGACTGCTCGACACACTAGCCGCCGCCTCGAGCGTCTCAAATTCGCGTTCAATTCGCTGCAAGGCTTCTTCATCCAGTTCATCTGCTTCTGCGTGATCTTCGTACAAATAATCGTCGGAAATATCCCGGGGCCTAGGAGGAAGATGGAGGTTTGAAAGAAGAAGGGCCTCTTCGTCAGGCTTAGACAAAGGCATCGCGTCGAGCTTGGGTAGTCCGGCAAAACCTATATAAAGGCTTCCGGGTTAGTTGGACAGATAGTTGGCACAGAAAAGGGAGTGAATCGGTGAACGAACAATGTATATACTGGTTTCAAATGTTTGAAGCAATCAGAAACAACTCACTCTTAGCTAGCTTGAGAAAAGCTTTCGTGGATCTAGACTGTCCATTTGCACCTGAGCTTATCATTTGGCGGGTGCCGTTTGCTGAGGCAGCAGAAGTAGAAAAGGGGGGCAAACTCGACACGTATCCAGAAACGTATACCTCGACTTCCACAACTTCTGTTTCCCGTCCGTGCCCACTACGTGGACGATGTTTTGAGGGCTTAGCAGCAGCCCAGCCAGGAAATAACCACACTTTCTCTTCATTTCCGTTCCCACCAGTTCTCGATGCGGTAGCATTCCCATTCCCCCTCCGTACATTTCCAGAGTTTCGAGCGTTATGGCTTGAATGTTGCTGTTCTGTCCACCCCTTCAAGTTAACAGCCGTCTTCCCCGCTCGATTTTTCCAGTCTACTGCACGTTCCTTCAGCTCGGGCGGTGTCTGTTGCGCGATGTACGTTTTCAATGAATTCAGTTTGGATGAAGCTGATTGTTGCCATGATGAAGACATATATCAAGCAAAGTTGAGTGATTGGACTGTATGAAGGTAGAGGAAAGAGGGAGAGAGGTGATTTAATATTTATAGCAACGAACATCAACGTCGACGTCGAAAGTCCATTCTGACGGGAAAGGCGGATGTCGCGGGAGCTCGGCCCAAGCTCGGCCTACGGCCTTTCCTATTCCGGCAACATTTTACCGGTCAAAGCTGTCTGTACGAACAAAAATCCGCGGCCCCTGTTTAGCCTGAAAAATAATTTCGAAATGCTAAGTAAAATATTGTCATACGGCTTCTAGCCCAAACGAAAATTTCTCACCACTGTCATCGACTCAGCGTGTACTACTAAAGCTTTTGTTTCTGAAAACCAGAATGGCAACTTAAACTGGAATCCGGACTATGGACTGATGGTTGAAAATCGAAAGGATTGCACGATAGTACATTTACCGTTACATAGTTACTAGTGAGTATGAGGGTGGTTATCCTCAAACTTCAGTCCGCACTCAATTCTTCCTGTACCTTCATCTCTATTTCTCTCCACTCATCCGAGTTCCCTCCATACAAATCTCGGATATCTCCCCAAGTAAGCACTTCCTTCTTGGGGTATCCCGAGGAAAACCTGTCACCATTGAGATGCCTTTCCGACTTACGCTTCGGATGTTTCGGGAGCCCATGAACCCTTTCCAAGTGGTCCAAAATGACGTCATGCCTCCCTCTGCTGAGGTGCTCCTCGCACGGGGGATATGGGCAAACGACTTTGATTTTATGATGTGTATGAACGTGCCGGAAGAGCACTTTGGCATCTTTACATAGCTGGCCACATTGTTTCCCGGTTTCTAGCTTCCACCAACACAACGTCTGTGGGATTTTTTCATTTTTATTTCTAGCTTTGGGAAGATGGCCATATATATGGCTGTCGACGTTGTCCTTGTTTATCGAAACCCCACATTCGGTTCCATCGCCTTTGAGAAATCTGCAAATGCTGCTTGAGATCTTCCGAGATCTGGTAGGGTATTCTCCGCGAGCATGGAGTGCAGGAGATGGTTGAGGACGTCCGGTGAGCATACCAGGTGGCGGCCAGCTGAAACCAGTAGTCCCTTGGTAACCGTGATCTGCCCTACAGTCATAGTCGGAGGCTTTCAAAGGTAAAGAGATATCTACTCTACTCTGAGGTGGGTCGTAAGGGAGGTAATGCTCACGATCGTCGAAAGTTGGGAGATGGAAATAAGCAGGAGGCGGCTGAGCATATCCGGGAACCTGTGTAAACATATTCATCCTCGTGGGCATGTCATGGATGGGTGATTGGTAGGCAGGCGGGTAGTATGGACGTGGTTCAGCCCTGTGCATAAGACTTGAACAATTGATCTCAGGACTGACTCGACCTTACCTATGACTTGCTTGCGAATAGGGGTCAATGTTCATCTGGGGCAAATTTATGTCTGGCAAGAGCGCATTGCCCAGCCAGTGGCTTCGCGGCCCATTGTGGTACTGTCCAGTGCCATTGAGATTCGCGAGAGAATATTCAACTGTGGAATGGAAGTAGTCAGCAGGGATGCAGATACTGTCGGCCTCATGGGTACCTACTACATGCTTCCGGCACATACAGCATCGTGCTTTGGACAGGCGGATTGACATGATTGGCCGAAGAACCTTCTGGTACTGCAGGAATGTCAACTCTATTGCCTTGCAAAGAAAGCTGTCGAGTGAGAGGGGAGTGCAAATGAGTCAAGTACCCGAATCTTTCGGAATTAGATGCATTGGTAGAGTGAAGAGAAGATCGAGTATCAAACTGAAACAGTCCTGAATCGCCCATTGTCAAGTCCTTTCTCACAGACAACGTATGTAGATGCACTAGTAAAGTGCAGGGGAGAGACGGTCTTGAAACGAGAAGTAGTAGTTCACTGCGAGGACCCGAAATGTAGCAAGCAGATATCCTTCACATTGTTATATATGTAGTGTGTTCACCCAGTGGGATCTTAGCGAGATCCACTCATGACGCATGACATCCTATATTGTTGTGCGCACCTATTATAATCTATAATCTCAAGCGACATTGAGTGAGGACAGGGAAAGAGTCTTCGCTAAATCAACGAAATTAATCACCCAGCTGGCATCAACCGGCCCGTACCTAATTTATTGTTTTAAGTTTGAAATCAGGAACTCTTCAAGCTTCATCACCCAGATTTGACAGTCGATCCTTAAGGATCCCTTGATCGAATCAGAAGATCCCGCATTCAAGAGTCTCGGAAAATTTATGAGCCGAGCCAAGTGGCGCTACGATTGCTGTGATTGATAAGAGCAATTTAGCGCTGAATTGTACGTTTGGTTTGAAAACTTAGATTTGGAGACGCAAAAATGAATGTTAAGAAGGCGCTCTCGACAAAAAGGGTTGAGACGAAGTCCGTTGATTCCGTGAACAATTTCCTCTGCAGCTATTTGTAAGCGCTGAAATTTCTTTGCGCTTCTTTTTAAACTCAAATTCGCATTTTCTGAACGCGGGGGGTTATCAATCTTGGCTGACTTGTGTCCTCTGGCTCCCAACATCATGCTATGAGACAGTGAATTTCAGTATTCTTGTCTCAAGAATATTCTCATTCGGCAAACGACTTTATTCTGTATTGTCGACTATCCACTGTGGTAGGTACGAATTATCTGCCTGAGTTAGAGAGTGGGCGATGTAGCTGAAGCCTCAAAGCAAATTTACAACATCAGATTACTTTTGTGCATATCTTTTCTACTCCGCTACTTCTAGTTGCTCCCTTTGGGGTTCAGGGACGCTGCTTAAAGTTATAAGAGTGCATCGGTACAGTGCAAATCGAGGAGACTTATTCTCATATATAGGACACTCAATGTCTGACTTAAGTGGCTACGAATAGCACCGTTGGCCAGCGCCGACTTCGTGTCAATTACGACGTTGAATGAATGATGGAAGGTAGTATGTTACACGGTTACCGGTCAAGAACCCATTATGGCTTACAACAGAAGATATTCCTGATCTTCCTCTGATCGCCAGCCTATATGCCTTACCAAACCAACAGCAGGTGCACAGAAACTAAGTGTAAAGTTTCTTGCATATTGATCCGGTATTTGGTTCTCCCTCCATCTATACAATCCTTTCAGGCTATATCTAATGGCCCATCACTTGGTATCGCGTGCGAGATCGAAATTGCACAACTTGATGCCTTTCACTGCGGTATCCTCTTCTCTCGAATCACCATCACCATCACCATCATCCTCACTGTCACCATCATCCCCTTCATGTTCCACGTTTGCAACTTGCACAAATCTTGCTCGCTCACATGCACCCTTCTATGCAAAATCACTCATTTCATCTTCCTCCAAATTTTTCCTCTCCTTACGTTCCTTCCGCAACCCAGACTCGATATTCAGCCTTTTGACATTGGACCGTTTCATAGCCCGTTTCGGGAGGTTTGGAAGACCGAGGTTGATGGGTGGGCCTCGGGGTTAGGTCGCCTCTAAGTGATTACGAAGAGCCGGAGGAAGAAATTGGAAAGAAAGCAGCACTGGTCATACGTTCGGATGAAACTCGGTCGGATTGTCAGTAGCGTTGTTAAGGCTCGGCCCGCCGCTTGGGGGAGTAGGAGCAACGGAAGCGAATATAAAAATGTTCTCCTTTCAGCCTTTCACGTTTCAACCTCTTTTACCCTCGTCCTCAGATGTGATCGACGCGGGCCAGAAAAAAAGCATGAGCATGACTTGACCTGGATGTACGTTCAATGGGTGTGCTGTAAAAGGCTCTAAGGCGAAGTGCAGGAAAGGTGGATGATTTGCTGATTATGAGTTTATAGAAATACGTAAATTGATTTTTCATATTTTCAGCATACTACCGTTTGGTCAATACCCAACCGTCTTTTCACTCCGGTTTCTACGGCGTTCCAAACCGTACGAACATTAATTAGGCCATTGAACCTTCGATTAGAGATTTGTGATAGTACAAAGCGATACGCCGTCTTTTGATGCTCGGGACCCTAAGGATGCTGTGAGGATTTGGCTAGAGGGAGAAAAGGAAGTATCGGCTGAGCGGCAGTGTCAGACATCAAAAATAAAAACTCGCCATGAAAGGAGTCGAAAATACGTACCCGATAGGCGCCGAGGGCGCTAGTGGGAATCACCTGTTGGCACTCATACCCGCTGCCGCCGTTACCTTTCTCTCGTACCCATACTCTTGAAGTTGCGGGCGGAACCTCACAAAATTTACCAGAAGGAGGCACTAGAATCTGTGAGAATTGGAAAGAAGAACCGAGAAGGATATGGAATCGAAGTTAAGCATGTAAGCTGTCATTATATGGAGTGTAGATTGAACATTGAAGAATAATTTTCATACATACAATTTGTTACAAGTATATTGCCAACTAATTGGCTAGGTATAAGAAAGAAGATTATCCTCGAACGCGGTCATAACAATTTCCGATACAGACTCCTCACCCGCACTAGCCTTCTCTTCCTGGATCTTGGTTTCTACCTCACTCCACTCACGCGAGTTCTCTCCATACAACTCCCGGATGTCATTCCAAGTAAGTGCTTCCTTTTTAGGATATCCTGAACAGAACCTGTCACCGTTAAAATGCCTCTCCGACCTGCGCTTTGGATGTATAGGAAGTCCATGGACCCTTTCTAGGTGGCGCCAAATGACATCTTGCCTCCCTCTGCTGAGGTGCTCCTTGCATAAGGGATACGGACAGGTGACTTTGATTTTATGATGCGTATGAACGTGCCGGAAGAGTACTTTGGCATCTTTACATAGCTGCCCACATTCTTTCCCTGTTTCCAACTGCCACCAGCATAACATCTGCGGAATTCTCTCATTTTTAGTGTAAACTTTGGGGAGATGGCTATATATATGGCTGTCGACGTTGTCCTTGTTCATCAATAACCCGCATTCGGTACCATCATCTTTACGAAATCTGCAAATGCTGCTTGCGATCTGATGAGATCTGGTAGGGTACATCGCATGACCGCGATGTGCGGGAGATGATTGAGGATATTGGGTGATATTCTCTGCGTGTATTTGCCCTTGCGTGGACGCAATCTGGAGGCCAGATTGATAAGATTGCTGGGGAGGAAAGAAACTGGAACTGATTCCAGCTTTCTGTAAGCTGCTCGCAAAGGGGAATGCGAAAGGGCCCAGATTATGATCTCTCTGATGGCTCCGCTGCAGTTGCGAATCGTGATAGGACATAATTTTGGAAAAATACATGTCTCCTTTGCCCAGAGGTTGGTCATAGATGCTGTAGGGATCACTGTCATTGAAGGACGAGAGATCGGAATGAGCATGAGACGACTGAGGATTCCCCAACTCCTGCTGTATATTCGTCCCTATCGACATATCTCGGATGGCTGATTGGTGAACGGACGGGTAGTAGGATCGTGGATCAGTTCTGCGTACAATAGTAAGTGATCTCGGAACTGACTCAATATTGTCTATCAAACCTTTGCAAATGGGTATCAATGTTTACCCGGTGCGAACTAATATCTTGTGCTTCCTCGTAATACTGTCCAGAGCCATCGAAGTTTGTGAAATAAAGGTTCACTGTGCCATGGAAGAGATCAGCAGGGGAGCAGAAACTATCCTACTCACGAATACTTACACGCTTCCGGTACGTGCAGCATCGAGCTCTGGACATGCAAATCGACACGATCAGCCCGGGAAGCTTCTGGTACCGCAGATATGTCGACTTTATCGCCTTGTAGAAAAAGCTGTTGAACTTGGTAGGAATGATCAACAAGTCGCGTTTCATCGGGATGCTCGTATTCTCGAAGTCGAGCTTCTAATCTTGACACCGTCTCCTCGAGTACCCTAAGCCTTGACCTTCCAGGGCCATCAGCATATTCACAAGGATCATCCTTCGGAGTACGTTGACATGGTCCACAAACGGGACGAACACCATCACAGCGCTTCGCAGGAGAGATTGAGGACAAATTAAAAGAGACCGGTTAAATGGACGCACAATTTTTAAGAATCTGATGGGAGTTTCGTTAATGGGGGAATGGACGAGGTATATATGGGACGCACCTGCAGGTAAGACAAGCCTTCCCTCGCTTTAGCGGCTTCGAAATACCACCTGGGGGTGTAGCACGTCTATGAGCACTACTAGATGTCATAGAATTACAAGGGTAAGAGATAGAAATACAATGGGACAAGGGGAAATTTTCGTTGAGAAGGAATACATTGCGTTTCTTATATACTATTGTCACAAATATTGGAAACGGTAATTGCAGATCGGAGGCGAGATCTAATGTAAATTCCGGATATAGATAATGGATTTGCGGTCAAGAAGCAATGGAAAAATAAAGTCGGAGGTTTATGCCAGATTTGGCGGGCGTGCGGAAACCCACAAGCATGGCTATTTCCACGGCAAGCCTCTGCCGGATTTGCCATGCTGTGCACGGTAAACCTCAAGGCCTCGCTTGTCCCAATCTCGTCCCTTGCCTTTCCCTATATCGGTCGTAGAACTCCCCAGCTATGTATGGCCATTTCTTGAAGGATCTGGGTTGCGTAAGATGTTCAAATCTATTCGGTCTGACACTCAAGAGTTCATCAGTTTATTCCTCAACGTTCCTTGCAAACTCTGGTGTGAAGTCCTATTCTATTTCTTGCAACATATCAGTGAACCCTCTGGACTCCCTGGACACTAAAGTTTTGCTGCCAAACTTCTTGTCGCGTCGGATGCGCACGGCTCACCACGCGTTGCTCGAGTTATGCCTCTAGTAAAAGTAGATTTATTCGGGAGACCCCGCCCCCGCCTGGGTAGCTATCGACTTCTCCAGGCGTCAAGATACATTAAATCAATCTTGCTGCCTAAACTTAGCGACGAAGTTTAGCAATATGACTCAGAAGCTGTTTTTCGTCACGTGTCGCTCCTCCTCTCCACTCTGCCTCGAGGATGGGATACTTGATTACTTCATGGGATAGCCTTGCAATTTTGTGCACTCTTCTTTTGCGCAATGGTACCGCTCTACTTCTCATACCAGGTACGTTTGGCTATTGGCCGATTCTTAGGCCTGCAAGCGCAATTGATCTTTCATATTCGCTGCTAGCTTGCCGTCTTCTGTTTTCTAATCGGTTTTGACGCTTGGATGCCCATCTACTGTCGAAAATCGGAATATATGTACATCGCGTCTCTCTCAAAACCCGCGATTCAACATTGCATCCCATTTCTCAATTGATTCGGTCTTTCGAGGCGTAATACTGGATTGATTTCTGGTCTCCGCCTCTAGTGATGTAACGGCAAAATTCAGTGTCCTTGACTTCAGAAAATTCTCGCTTGGCAATGACCCGTACTGTAGACAGTCCACCGTGGTAGGTGTAGATCATATCCCTGAATTAAGTGAGTCGGCGCCGTAGCTGAGGCCCGCGAGCGCATTGAATTATGTCGTTCTTACTCTGCTACCTTTGATCTTTCTTCTGCCTAAATGTATTATGATGCAAGCTGAAAGACCGTAGGCGATGCAAATAAATGTTTGTTCTTAACAGCTCCTATGAATTCTGGTCAACGTCATTCGTTGCCCGTAAGTCCCTCGACTTTTCGACACTAGCCCGATTGGCTGAGAAGGAATAATAACACCATTGGCCTACTAGATACGCTGGCCAGCGCTGACCTCGGGTTAATGATAGTTTGTAACAACATGCAAAAAAGACGGCTGATCATCCTCGCTGGCCCACGCGACCCTTAAATCCGCAATCCAAGCTCACAGCGCGGCAAACAAGTACATCTTTTGAATATAGTTTGACATTGACCTCTCCCTCTACAGCCCTCCATCCCGCGCGATCACTGATCATTGTATGCTGTCAGGTCAAATCTAATGGCCCATCAGTTAATTTGAGCACACGAGTTGGCCCACAACCGAAACCTGAGCAGTGAGAAATACCTGAATACCGGGTAAACAGGGCTTGGAAGCGAAACCCTCCTAAATATCTAACATAAAGGACATCCGCACCGCAAGTACAAGCTGTCTGCATCATGTTAACAGTCAATTTAGTTATATGGAGGAAGGTTTCTTCTCGTCGTACTACGTTTGCCGCAGCCTTCCCAGTCTACCGCTCTACATGGGCCGAGTTCTGCGCGAGGAAACGAAGCCAAGCATGGCTACGTAGCCATACAACACGACAGCTCATGACAACCTTCGCGTCTTCTTAGTTCCTCTATCCTCTTCCCCCGAATCCCTATCATCATCATCATCACCATCTCCTTCATCAAGCATCCCTTTTTTCAACCCCCTCATCTTCCCCATCAGCAACTTGCCCAAATCCGGTGTAACCACATGCACCCTTCCACGCAAATCACCCATCTCATCCACCTCCAAATCCTTCTTCTCCTTACGCTTCTTCTCCAACCCAGACTCGATATCCGCCTCTTTGACTTTAGGTCTTTTCATAGCCTGTTTCAACAGTTCTGGATCGGGATTCATGTGACAACGGAGGTCGAGGTCGATGGATGGGCTCATGGGAATTAGGTCCACCCGAGGCGAGCGCGATAAGCCAGAAGAGCCGGACGAGGAAGAAGATAAACGGACAACGTATGTTCGGATGTGGATCTTCGGTAATGCGGTCGGTGGATTGGAGGTCGAATCCGTAGCGTTGTTGAGGCTTGGGGGAGTAGGAGCGACAGATACGCTTATGACACATTCCCCTTCCAGTCCTTTGACGTTCAGTCCTCTACCCTCGTCTTTAGTCGCGATAGACGCGGGGCCGGTGAAGATATGAGCATCGATTTGACTTGTATGTATCTCGGATGTGTTGTGAAGAGTTCCGACGCAAAGTGAAGAGGAGGCGGATTGCCTGGGGTTGATTTTGGACCCTGCAGAAAATGATCAGACTCTGAAAACGCCTTTTTTTTTAACCTTTGATTTGACATACATTCAATACCCACCCATCCTTCCACGCCAGGATATCCAAAACTTTCCTGTCGTATATACGTACAAACGTTAGATTATTCGGCCGCTTTTTAGAGGTTTGCGGTAGCACAAAAAGAGATGCATCATTTTTCGATGTCCAGATTCCAAGGATGATATTGAGGATTCGGCTACTTTTGATGAAGATGAGGAGGATGAGGAGGCGTCCAGTCGAGAGGATGTATATCATTTTTTTTCCGAGAACCATATGGCAGAGTTAATATCATCTGTGTCGACGTCCAGTTTGCGTTAGAAAAAAGGAATATCACCCTTCAAGGACCACCGACGTACCGAATCTTTCACGACCCCATTCAATACTTCTCCAGTAAACATCCTTAATTTCCTATGGTTCTCGAGCTTTCAAGGTGTGTTTCGATGGTGAATTTTTGGTTTTCTGTTTTTAAGGCGAGAAAAATCAAAGATTCGGCAAACAAGAACGAGGTATAGGAAAGCATACACTGTGCGTAGCATTTTTACACTCAGGGTTGGCTCTCAAGCTAACGAAGATGGTGGAAGAGAAAAAGAAACGAAAATTGATGGGTCGATTACGGGCCGAGCGGTTGCTGCCGAAGTTCCAGGCTCCCGTATAAGTAGTTCGATAATTCAGCATCCACGTCGCGAGTACAGAGGTGTTAAAAAACTAGGAAACAGACTGATACACCACATCGATGAACGACAGTCTATTAGTCGGACCTCGGTAATAAACCTTACCTTATAATTACCCCTTCCGGCAGTATTTTCATGCGGGCCAAAGCTGTCCTTACGAGCGAAAAGCAAAATAATAGATTGGTTCCCTTTTTTACACTCATTCAGTATCTGGATGCGCTGAACAAAATTCTCCTTCAATGCCGATGCCACTGGATAGAAAAAGCAAGTACAATATAGTATTCTCCATGTTGCATTTTATACAAAACGAACTGATCGGTTCAAGAATTCTCGAACTTAAAACTATAGAGAATTATGCCAGCTCCAGTAGAGGAATTTCTACCTACATCGAGCTCTTCCTGAATCTTTATCTCTATTTCTTTCCACTCATCTGAGTCCCCTCCATACAAATCCCGGATATTGTCCCAAGTAAGTGGCTCCCTTTTAGGATATCCCGAAGAAAACCTCTCACCATTCAGATTCCTCTCCGACTTACGCCTCGGGTGTTTAGGAAGTCTATGAACTTTTTCCATGTGGTTTAAAGTGACATCCTGCCTCCCTCGGGTGAGGTGTTCCTCACATAAGGGATACGGGCAGACGACTTTGATTTTATGATGAGTGTGGACGTGCCGAAAGAGCACTTTAGCATCTTTACATAGCTGCCCACATTGTTTCCCAGTTTCCAACTTCCACCAACAAAGCGTTTGCGGGATCCTTTCATTTTTACTTTGAACTTTGGGAAGATGGCCATATATATGGCTATCGACATTCTCCTCGTTCATTACAAACCCACATTCAGTACCATCACCTTTGGAAAATCTACAAATGCTTCCTGGGATCTGCTGAGATATGGTAAGGTACTCCTCACGAGCATCATGTGCAGGTGGCATTTGCCTTACACGCTGCACACTAGCCGCTGGAGCAATTTTGGAAGGGCGTAGATATTGTTTATGAGAACTGTATTCTGGGTTGACATGGTCGCGACGGGAGAGCATCTGGGACAAAGGCGTGTCTCTCTCACGCTGAGGTGGGTCGTAGAAAGGGTAAATCCCAATCTTGTCAAAGGCTGGGAGATGGATATAAGCAGGAGACAGCTGAGGATTGCCGAAATCCTGCATAGGCATGTTCATCCTCATGGACATGTCCTGGATGACTGGTTGGTAGACAGACGGGTAGTAGGGACATAGGCCAGTTCTATACACAGGAGCTGAATAGGTAGTCTCAAAACTGGCTCAACGTTGTCCGCCGTACCTGTAAGTTTCTTGTGAATCTAGCGCACCAATGTTATGTGGCCACTGTTCTTGCGCATCATTGGTGTGATGTCCCATGGGATGATTGATGCTTTCAAGATACACTTCAACACCAGAATGCAAGAGTCAGGAAAACCGCAAAAGAGTCCTATTCACAGATGCTTACACCCTTCCGATACATATTGTGTCGAGCTTTGGGCATGTAAATCGACTTGATTGGGTGGAGGAGCACCGAGTTCTGTGAAGATATCGACTCCGATCGGAAACGGCTGTTGAGATTGATAGGAATGATTCAAACGGCTCGCACTCAAATCGAGGCTGCATGATACAACAGAACCCAAACAATCAGTGAGTAATGAGTCGTTAGAATGTGTAGAACAAAAAACTTACAATTCAGAGCCAGCAATCAAGAACGGAGCAGGGTGGGGAATTTCGCCATTGCATGAATTTGGGTCGTTCATCTCGTGTCCTTGCCGAGCTTGCAAACAATTGCTCAATATCGCCAGCGAGGACTCGGTGGAGAGGAATGTAGATTGAAAGAGATATCTGTGATTATGCCTTGTCAGGTATTCTTCATGGACATCTGTGTGTGGTATTTAAGTGTGAATAACGGGTGAAGCTTTCGCGAAAGAGAATAATAACAAAACAGATCTCGATCGACAACCTTCCATAAGGGTACTGAGGAAATTGTGCCTGTTGAATGGTCGGTCCATGGTCTCTCTCAGGCTTTTTTGTAATTGAGTCACCATGTTGACTATCAACATCATTCCACCGGCAAGCTCGATGAGTGACAATCACCGTCTAACTACGTCGGTAAGCCAATTTATGAGTAACAAACTGAAAACAGTTCCGCCAAAAGATAAGTACTTGGAATCCGTTGTCAAGTACATCGTGCCCACAAAAACTGAAAATCGAGAATAAACAGAAACTATAGTGCGATGGTGGTTGTTTGCGCAAAGACCAAACGCAAAACGGTGAATGTATCTCATCACGGACATAAATCAATCTATGTTAAGCCTTTCGTTTGCTGATCTCCTCTTAACGACATTATATTGGGATATTCTTTCTCCTGCTGATCCAGAGATGAGATGAAACTCGTAGGGTGCGTACTTTGGCTGTAACTCTATAAACACATCAGCAACAGCTTTAAGAAATTGACCCCAGTTTCCGCTCACCTCGGGAGCGATTGGCCAGACTGAGTAAAAGATAGTGCTGTTGGCCTGATGCGAGTACTAGTAACGCGCTCTCAGGCCAGACGCAAGACTGATGACATTGATTCGCTGCGGCACTTTCGATATACCTTGGAACTGTTAAAGCTGGTAGTTCTAACATCATGCGAGACGCTTGAATATGTGCGGCCCAGTCGACAGGGCGGATAGATTGCCCTCCGAACCTCTTCTACATCACGTGAACAGAACTGGAATGTGAATCTCTTTACGCCTCTTTTCCTCTGGCGATGCCTGCCCATTTTACCGCTCTACACGGGCCAGGTTCTGCGCGAGGAAACGAAATCAAGCATGTCTACGTAGCCATAATAAACGACAGCTCATGACAACCTTCGCTTCTTCTTGGTTCCCGTATCCTCTTCCTCCGTATCACCATCATCACCATCCCCATCTCCTTCATCAAACATCCCCTTCTTCAGCCCCTTCATCTTCCTCGTCTGAAACTTGCCCAAATCCTGTTTACCCACATGCACCCTTCCACGCAAATCACCCATCTCATCCACCTCCAAATTCTTCTTCTCCTTCCGCTTCTTCCCTAACCCAGACTCGATATCTGCCTTTTTGACTTTGGGTCTTTTCATAGCCTGTTTCAACAGTTCTGGATCCGGATTCGTGTGACGACGGAGTATGAGGTCGATGGATGGGCCCATGGGAGTTAGATCCACTCGAGGCGAGCGCGATAAGCCAGAAGAGCCGGACGAGGAAGAAGATAAGAGATAAAGTATGTTCGGACGTGGACCCTCGGTAATGCGGTCGGTGGATTGGAGGTCGAATCCGTAGCGTTGTTGAGGCTTGGGGGAGTAGGAGCGACAGATACGCTTATGATACATTCCCCTTCCAGTCCTTTGATGTTCAGTCCTCTACCCTCGTCTTCAGTCGCGATAGACGCGGGGCCGATGAAGATATGAGCATCGATTTGACTTGGATGTATCTCGGATGTGTTGTGAAGAGTTCCGACGCAAAGTGAAGAGAAGGCAGATGGCCTGGGGTTGATTTTGAACTCTGCAGAAAAATGATCAGACTCTGAAAATGCCTTTTTTAAACCTTTGATTTGACATACATTTATCTGGTCAATACCCACCCTTCCTTCCACGCCAGTTTCCACGATATCCAATACTTCCCCGTCGTATATACATGAAAGGACCACTTGCATGGTCAAGCACCTTGCTTGCTGCTGATGAAGGTATCTCCATCGTTAGGGTGAGGAAGTGAAGATGGAAATTAAATGTTACGGCTAAGACAAGTAACCATTGAATATTGAATCTATAAAGGAATCAAACTTTGCTCAGTTTCCTTTCGCCCATGCATATAAGCAATGTATCAACTGGTGTTGATGTAGACTGCGTTGTAGCTAC